>CAAKHB010004568.1:18825-50819 GCA_901007665.1 Aeoliscus strigatus
TCATAACCTGTCCCTTGAGACGCTTGGACCCCCTTGTCCCCTTACCCACTCTCTCTCTCACACACACACACACACACACACACACACACACACACACACACACACACACACACACACACACACTCTGACACACACACAGACCCCCTCCTGTGTGCTATCGGTATCTGCGGCGGGCAGAGAGAGTGAGGCTAATTACATGTGAGAGTTAAGACAGTGGAAACAAGACAAAGACCATGTCGGTGTGCGTGCTTGTGTGTGTGTGTTTGTGTGTTGTGTGTGAGAGAGAGAGAGAGACACACAGAGAGAGAGAGAGTGGCCTTTGTTTGGATCAGAATATAATTCACTCCGTGTCCTACTCTGTCTCAGGAACAAAAATGACTCCTCTCTCAATAGTCCATGTCCAAACTTTGTGTGTCCGTCGTGTCAGGACAAAGGGACATTATTCAGGGCTGTTGCTCTTTTTTCCTTCTGTTCTCTCAGGGCGCAGCAGACGACCTTTTAAAAAACCTGCAGCAGCCTCAGAAGAAAGAGGCTAGTCTGACCCGCTTTACAAAAAATACATTTCTAACTTTCTTTTAGTGAAATGCCAAATTACAAATCAAGTATTAACAGCATGGTAGCTGTACAGGTTTTGTTTAGCATCTGAGTATCATTTTTAATGTGCTCGTTATTCGTCATATCTGTTACTAGAATCCAGTTGAACATTCACAGCTTTGATTATCAGAGAGATTTCTATTAAATTAATCGCTAACAACAATGTTCCTTCACATGTTTTGCTGAGGTATAATTCAAAAGGAGTTCTTCAGAGGATTCTTATCAAAAACGCTTCTTTGAAGAATCTTTTTTTTTTTTTTTTTTTGCACAGGTTTGTCTCAAACAACAATTTCTTCCCTGAGGCATAAAAAGGAGATTCCTTGAGCAACCAAACCACAGTGCCATCCTGCATCCACCTGAACCTTTTTTTTTGGTTCTTATTTATTGCCATTTTTTTCCCCTGTGAGCAGCTTTTCATCCCTGTGACTTACTGTGTACAAGATGTCAGTCACAGCTGAGAAAAATGACGACACACCTCATGAACCTGCCATAAAAACAGCCAATATGAAATAGTGAAAGCCAGAGGAAAGTGGAACAGTGGAACAGTGACAGCACTGGCTGAGTCAGCGCTGCAGCACAAACATTTATTTAGAGAACCAAAAACTACTATTCCACGTAAATTTCCTATGAAGACTAATCTGTAGATCTTATATGATTGATTTGATTTGGACATAACCGTCCTTTGTTGTTGTTTGGCTGTGGGCAAACATCTGACACTCATGAATACCTTTGTAATTTGGATAAAGCTAACTTTCAGATATAATTGCAAGAGGTGAAATATAGAAAATAGGCTCCAATGTCACACTCACATCTCACCCCAACTCTTCATCACCTCTTGTGTTTCATCCCTCTGTTTCACACACTCTCTCCCCCCAGGACAAACTGCAGCTATCAGATTTCTCTCTGCTTGGTTCTTTTCAATTAGACTTGCTTACTACGCAGACCTGTGTGAGTGTGTGCGTGTGTGTGTGTGAGAGGGGGTGGTGTGTGTGTGTGTGTGTGAGGAGTAGACACCATGGTGAATTCTATTATGAAGCTGCTCATTTTCCAACTCTCAAAAACCAGCAAGTGTCTCTTCTCTTCATCACGTTGTGATCTGCTGTGTCACAGCCCTCGGCATCTGAAACGAACTGTTTTGCCTCAACAACACTGGAAAAGTAACCGGATCTCCGTAGCAAAAAACAACAACCTGCTGAGTATCATTTATTACCGCATTTGCCCCCTTTTTTTGTACATTTTACATTCAAGCCACCATCCAGCTGCCATGTCCTGATCTATTAGATGAAAGCAATTGAAGAAAAGAAAAAAAAAATCAGTGCATCAGCACTCATTTAATGAAATTAATTCTTGTTAAGCAATAGAACCAAGAAAACAGAATGTATAAAAAACTCTCTTATTATCTGGTGTGAGATGAGTAGCACCAGGTACCAGGTACAAGGTACCAAAACAAGTTGAGTACATGTAAGTTACCCACTCGAAGGATGTTGGTACCAGCACACACACTTATCCTTTCATACAGTAGTATTGCTGAGCAGACTGTAAGAGACCATTTATTATAGACAGGGAAAGGTGTGTGTGTGTGTGTGTGTGTGTGTGTGTGTGTGTGTGTGTGTGTGTGTGTGTGTATAAGACAGCTTGGGGGTTAATTAGAGAATAGTAAACAGAACACATGTGGCAGCTTAATATCCCCTCTGCCTTTCAGCTCATTTCACACCCCACCCGCTCTGTTGCTCTCTTCCTGTTGTGTGTGTGTGTGTGTGTGTGTGGTGAGGGTCAGGGGTGTTCCTCCACCACCTATCCCAGAGGCACCAACCACCCCCACCCACCCCACACACCGACAGCCCACGCCTCTGCCCGTTCCACCCACCAGCACAGCCGTAGTGGAGCTGGTGCAGGTGTGTGTGTGGCGTGAAGGTAATTTAGACCAGATGAGGTGGTGTCTCTCAGTCTGGGGCCCTGTCACCTCATCAATATCCACGAAAGATGGACGGAGGAATGAAGACAGGGGAGGAAGTCAGGGGGAAGCATTGTCTCGGAAAAATGGACAGGACAAAGAAGACAAAAAAACACAGCTGGAGCCGCCCAGTGTCTGTGACAGTCCAACTTTGGGACAATGTGCCAAGTCATGTTCTCAAGGCGTCGAGTCATTAATCTCCTGCTGATTTCATCACAGCGTTAAACGTCTCTCATCCTCTCGTCTCTGAGGTAGCTGCACGTTAAATACACACCAATGACTGCACAGCATGCGCTAGATCTAAGAAAATGAACATCACAATGAACTGGTGTGATCCCGAAGTGAAGGTTCGGTCATGGAAACATCGCTCCCCTCATGACAAAAAGCCACAGTGAGTGAAAGAATAGCTGGAAGCTAACACACTCACTGATTGTCACACACTCTTCTTCCCCCGAGTCTGTTTATTGTCTAACTACTGTCTGTTTATGACACCTCTAATTTCCTAATTATAACCTCAATTTCTTACGAGGTCTGGTTGCAGCATTTAGGGCCGACAGGGTGCATTTTCCCCGGAGCGTCGTAGCCTGAACTTCGGTAGTATTTTCAGCGTGAATCAGTGACTTGGCAACAAAAGACCAATCTGTTAGACCAATAAATGAGCAGTCAGGTGTGTGTGTGTTTGTGTGTGTGTGTGTGTGTGTGTGTGTGGGCGTGTGTCTCCGAGCAGTAAATGAACACTCTCTCTATCTCTCATCTATCAAAGACTTGACACCAGGAGCAGCTGTGAGAGCGCACATGCACACCCTCTCGACTTCTTTAGCAATTTGGGATAATTAGCCTACTATACAATGTCCGCCTGTGGTCCCCAGGGGTCCTGTGGGCTGAGTGTGTGTGTGTGTGTGAATCAGTTGGTGTCTGGTAAGGATCAGCTGTGTTAAGCGTCCTGTGACATCTAAACTACTAATTCATTGCTACATTAACGGCATTGATTAACATACGGCTACAGACTCCCTGACACACACACACACACACACACACACACACTGGGGAATCATGATACCGTCAACTGTTCAACTCAACAACCAGGATTTGTAGGTCCATCTGTTAAAATATTAATGCCAGAACCTGCAAATAAACAAATCCACTTTTTAAACTTTTTTTTCCAGCACAAAAAGCCAAAATGTGGGACATTTTTCCATCATTTATCTTCCTTACACTCATGGTTACTGCAAAAGACACAGCATGAATACATTAACATCTGGATATTTCCTGAAGTGAATGACAACTAAAACACTGTCCAATACCACTTAGCCAGCAATCACTTCACAGACATTTTATCTATGCAGCAAAAAAATCCCATTTTAAGCACAACACCATCTGAGAGTAGAAACAGACACCAACAGCTGTGCTGTAAAATTTGGTTAAACTGAAATGTCCAATGAAAGTTAGGAGCAACACGATATCGTCTCTGGCTCATGGAGCAGTAGAGGTGAACATCCTCACTGGGGTCTGGTGTAGTAACTGGATTCTTTGCACCTGGAGGTGTAACTGACCCCGAAGTGTTGTTTTATCTTATAGATTGTTTTGTGTTAAATACTTCCTTAACGTGTCATATTGTATAGCTCTGGCATATACCATTTTATTTTATTTCTTCCATACTTCCTATTTCATTTTCCTTATTTTGCACCATCAGGAGCAGTGCTCCAGTTTTGGTGTACAATCTGTTGTCTAATGACAATAAATGAGTATAACTTTAAATCTACTCCTGTTGACTAACCAATGGTTGATGGCAAAACTGTGAAAAATATCTGAAGGGATCTACTCAAAAAAAAAAAAAATGTTTTCCTCCTTCACCCATATTCCACTGCTCCAACAAGTTTGGTGAAAATCAGCCTCGTGGTCATTGTTTCACACTGCTCACAGTCCATCACCTCCAACAACAAAAACAGCTGCTGGTATATTGTCGACAGTTTTAACACAAACTGCACTGGGAAGTTTTTTATACCAACTGAACCCTTGACAGTAACAATGAAACACTACATCTATACACCACTTATAATATTCAGCTTTGAAGTACTGATGAAACATGTGACTTAGTTATAATTTGGAAGCAGGGAACCGTGCTTGGAGAAGAGAATCATCTGTGTGTATTTACTCTCAGGGTATGCAGGGAGCGTACAGTCTATGAAGTCGCTGTGCTTCAAACGCAGCGCCTCTGTGTATGGCAGGAAGATAATGATGAAATCTGCCTCGGCTGCAACTGAGCCTCGGTGTCCTGCTGTGACAAGAGCCAGGTGGCGGTAGGAGTGAGTGAGGGAGAGAAATCAGGCGTCAAATCAATAACAACTTGATTGGACATTATTACACTCCTCATCCCCTTTTCTTCCTTTCTATATGTATGAGTGTGTGTGCACTTTTTTGTCAGCATGACCTCCTCTCCATGTGCTCTCCTCTCCTCACAATCCACCCAATCAGACAAAACACATGAAACACACACTCACCGACACACACCTACACACACACACAGCTACTTTAAACAAGACGTCAATCAGTGAACAATGATGATAATAGTCTCTGCATCATTTCTTATTTACGATTCTATTAAAATTATAATATTGTACGGAACAACTGTAATCTGTATTGTTAATTATACATGATATTTATTCATTTGGAACCAAATGCAGTTTTATTCCTATGAAACATAATTCTTTGTATGATCCTCTCCACATGTTGCTCTTTAAACTAATGTCTGTCTCCTCAGCCCGAAGTAAAAATAATAATAAAAAAAAAGCATTAAAACAACTATTTGCAAATTTTCCTGCCTTCCTTCTCTTCTTTATTTCCCCTGTGAGGGTCTCATTTTCCGCTGCCCCACCTCCAGCCCGGCTGATATTTAATCTCCCTGTCTCTGTATGAGAAAGGCTAAATCCCAGCAACTCTTAGTGGAGAAGTCCCACAGTGATGGAGGTGAAGATGGTGCGATGGCAGACAGGAGAAATAAGAGCTAGGATGACGACACTGCTCCTCTGTGATCTCTGTGTAATCTCTGTTTGGCCCAATTCTTCACTTGCTTCTATCACCAAACCTACCCATCATGTTGTTTTTTTCATTGTCAAGAACGAATTCCAAATGTAAAAGTTGACTCCAGGTCTTTGTTTTATAATGTATTATCTTCTTCATCTCTTGTGCTCTTCCTGTCACATGTCGGAGCATTCACACCGAGAGGACAAAAAAGATAATTAGGATGTAGACTGACTTTAATTGCATGACGGCTTCCGACAAACATTTCTTCTCTGTCTTCATCACTCATTCATTTTTCAGTGTTGATTTTTACGCAGACTTTCATGACGTAGCATAAACACTTTGACCTTGAGTTACACAAACTGCTTCACACAAACTCAGATCAGCCAGTGAGGTAGCAGCAGAGAAGTGTTGTACACGTGATCATGTGGTTTTTGGGCAGATGTTTGACCAGACAGGCAGAAAGGGCAAAATTCGATTTGGTCTATAAATTCAATACAATTCATTTAAATGCATTTAAAAATGAATGACAAAAGTGAACACCAGAAGAATCATATCAATCTTGACCACACTGTGAATGAAGAAGTCCTCAGTCATGCCCTCTGGAGAGGAACCTTTGAGATAAAACGTGCAAGAAACCTTCTTTCCTTTTCCTGAGTAAATAAACACCACCACCTCTTTTCATCACAGACTCCCTTCTATCAATGACGAACAGAGCTGATGTGTGATGTTGCTTTCAGCACCCAGAAAGAAACAATAACAACAAAGAAAACTCCTTTTCACATGAGACTTGGCACAGGTTCATGCGCTGTGAGTGCATTTCTAGTTCTGAGCTGATATCAGGCTTTTCAGAGAGTGCAGGAACACTCCAGGAAGTAGTAAACACTGGAAAATCATTTCTCACAAATCAAAAGATTTTTGATTGCTGCTTCTGAGATAAACTGAAAAGCTTTCACCTACTCCAATTAAAACCACATTACCACTCAATATGAGTGGATGAAGAATAACTTCACTTCACGCATATTCAAATTCATTTGGCTGCTTTGAACTTTGTTTATTGAGAAGGAAGCACATTTGACTTTATAAAACTTTATACACAAAAAAAGACCCATCACATCTTTGAGTGATGAGTTTTTGCATTCCTCATTTTATCTTTTCAAAGGAGAGAGAGCAGGTGTGACCATGGTGATCGATCAGTGTGAAATCAATGGGATCAGGGTTGTAACCTTTCCTTTGTGGGCTTTCTAGATGCAGAAGTGAAAGTGAAGAAAACAGTTTTGAGAGGAAAGAAGACGAGAAGGAGTCTACACCCTCTGCTGCATTCTCAGAGTTTCCTAACAAGTCATTAGAGAGACTCCTCTGATTCGGCAGGAGAGTGAGTGGACTTAAAACAATAGACGCACAAACATCTTTCCGCCTTCCTCCTCAGGCGCTGTGTTTGACCTTGTTGCTGTGCAGCCTGAGGGGAGGGGGGAGGGTGATTGGGGTTGGCGGTCAGATCTCCTTCTGTTAACGAGCTGTCATCTGCAGACTGGCGTTCCCACACAGACAAACAGCCTGGAGATCAGCGCGCAACATCAGCGCTCGGACATTCAAGTTCTCTATCAAAGACACACACACACACACACACACACACACACACACACACTAGCACGCATGGCTGTCCTGAGAGTCACCGTTTTGACCCTTTGACCCTGTGGTCAAAGGTGTCAGCCAATCAAAAGTCAAACTGTGAACAGAAGGGGAAATGGACTCCCTTGACTGTTCATTACAGCCCCTGTGTGTGTGTGTGTGTGTGTGTGTGTGTGTGTGTGTGTGTCAGCAGGTTAAGAGCCCTTCCATTGGCACCTCAGAGACGGACTGAATAGGCTCTAATGATTGATTTTATCTTTGTATCCCCCCACTCTTCCTCGTCATCAAGCTGAAATCACTAAGAAGTCAGAGGTTGCTTGTACATGTACACATGTGTACGCGCACACACGCTCTCTCTCTCTCTCTCACACACACACACACACACACAAACCTTTTTTGCAGTACCATAAAAAAAGACTTTATTTGTGTATTATAATATGAGAGATCATGTCTTGATTTCAAATGATGGTGCTTGTCATGAGGCTGATGAGGCACGTTTCCATCATGTAAACCCATTGTTTTTCCTGGACAGAGGTGTGTTTGGGTTTTTAACAGTTGTGTCTGTCTCAGCATCTTCCCTCTGGATGACTGCACATCAAGATGCCAGTGGATCATCAGCTGTTTGCGACAACATTCACTCTTACACTGAGTTGTTCATTCTTGCCTGGAAATGATCTCCAGCTTTTATTTTCCAGGCAGAGCTCTATTAGTTCTTTATTTAAAAGCCCAAAGGGGGAGGAGACCTCTGGGTCTGCAGCTATCAGCAGGGAGCACATCGGAGTCTCTGCAGGTCTGACGGTCGCTGATAAGAGCTGCATGATTAACGCGCACACACGCGCACACACACACACACACACACACACGTGCCGGGCTGTTGGTGGTAGTCCATTGTTGGGGGAACAACAGACGTCTGGGTGAGCGCTGATAATCAACCATCAAACCAGATTTTATAAAGGATTTTCTAGACGGGCGTGAAAACATGGTGCTCACTCGCTGTGCGTCAGCGTGACCTGCTAACAACTGAATGATCGTGGTGAAATGATGAAACCACAAACAACGACATGATTTGAAGTAAATAATATTAAAGCTAGTTCAATGATGCCAGATCCTTTTTTACACCACACGGACCTTGTTTGAGTGTAATCCTCATTAAGTGTATTTGCAGTTCAACAATATTTGATTAGATAGAACCAGAGTTAAAGGTTTCACTTCGTTTGCCCTCTCGAGTCAATGTCACACCAGAATTTTATATTTAGACACAAAAGATCAGAATGACTTTGATGTCTGGAGTTAAATTTTCCAGCCCAAAGTGAGTTGATTGAATTGAAGTGTTTCACATTGACATGGCTTTAACTTCCCATTAACTGAGCAGACCTAAGCTGACTTAACTCGACTTCCGCTGAGCTTTGAGACAAAGTTGAATGAAGCTGGGCAAAGAATAAAAAGAGAGAAAAAAAATCCTCCAAAGTGCTCATCGCTAAAACCATTAAAGCATGTCTTAAAATGTCCCTGTCATTTATTCCTCATTTCTCCTACGATACCCTCATCTGCTCCTCTCAGCTCCGTCATGAGCCCCGTGTGTCACAGACATCCTTTGTTTCCCCTATGACGCATGCGCGCGCACACACATACAATATCTCAAACATCTTACCTGACTTAAAATAGTAAATAAAAAAGAATAGAATTACAAAAGTTGATGAGGTGTCACAGAAATTATTAAGTGATTTGATCTTTTTAAACAGCTGTCAGTGTTGTTCCCTTGTGATCTCTCTCTCTCTCACACACACACACACACACACAAATGTCCATCTTTCATCTTTGTCTCACAACAAAAGAAACCAAGTCGTGATCCAATTCTCCTCCATTTTCCTGAATGCAGCATAACTCAATGGAATAAGTGCGTGGCTCTGCAACTCTGTGACACTGGAATCAGCAGTAATACAGGGAGGGAGAGCGAGCTTCGCTGGCAGTCAGGAGAAGGTGAGCGAGAGGGACTGGTCGGCGTCTCTGTGCTGATATTCTCCTCTGATCCATTTACTGTCCGAGCTGACCATCAAATTCTTGAAGAATCGACCACCAGCTCTAGAGCCTATGAGATTAAAGAAGGAGAGGAACTGACATTGACAATGACAGAATACAACGCGTAGGAACTCTGTGTCACAGCAGTCGGGATGAGTCATAAGCACCACGCAGGCGAACCAAAGTGACTGTGTGGCCGTCGTAAGTCTGGAGGTCTGGGTTTCGAGATCTGGGAACTTCTGCTGGGGTCTGTGACTGTTCCAACAGGTTCACTGTGACGACCACGTCAGCGGGTAATGTTTGACGATTACAAGGCCCTCGGACTCACAGCGTCTCCAGCTGCACTCCTGCTGTCAACTTTCTGCAAAGCCACTGTTTCTTTTTTTTTTTGTATGGAGATGAATTGGAGCTGCTGTAACAATCATTTTGGGTTTTGACCTTTTTTCACTTCCGAATTTAAAGTCAGCATGTTGAGGGAAAGAAAATGTCACGTCTTGTTAAAATATCAGAACCTGTAACCGCCGTTGGAGGGAGAGGGTTTGTCGTCAATTTGCAAAGTGTGCGGTAAAAGCACAAGTGTCCCTGCAGTGTTTCATTAGGGAACGCCATGACTGTAAACATACTGTCGCTCGCACAAACACACCAGCTTAACAAGATACTGCTGAGGGTTTAACAAGCAGGTTGGTCGTGTCTCCAGCAGATAGAAATGTTTGTTTCCATGGTAACTTAGCAGTGTTTTACAATTCACTGTTAACTGTCACCCCTTCAACTTTTTCTTGGCTCCCTCTATCTTACCACCCCCTGCATTTTTATCCCTCAGTGTTTATCCTTTTATCTTGACCTGCATCTCTGTTCCTCTCTCTCTTTCCTCCCCTTTTCATCTTCCCTCTTTCACTAGGTTTCTCTCCCTGCTTCTCTTCTGCTCTTCCCAACATATCCACCTCTACATCCTTCATTATAAGCTAAGAGGATTTAGTGTGTGTGTGTGAGTGTGGTGTCCCCAGACCCAATTAACCCCCTGAATATCTTCTCTCTGCTGAGTTGTGGCACCAAAGGAGAATGTGTATCTTCAGGAGGGACATTTCGCTGTTTGCCAGCGGAGGGTAAATTGCCTGAGATCACAGGAGGAGACACGTGTGTGAGCTCGTTGTAGTTTAAAGTTCAGCACAGTGACACAGATTGCATCTGTGCGTACAAGCTTCCCAGTTGGACACCTTTGAGACACAAGAACATCTCTGTCAATAAAATCTGCTTCTTTTCTCAGCTGCTCTTTAGTTACTCATCCTATTTACTTTGTACATTGGAGAAGTGGCATTGACTAACTCTGAGATAAGGGGAGGATGTTTTAATTTACACACAGTGGGGAGGATAGATGAAAAGCTGGTGCTCCTGCTGGTTGCATTTTCCCACCTATGAATTAAGAAGAGCGTAGCATTGACTGTCTACAAATAGGATTCAATTACATTCGTTTAACTAGAAGACCTCCTGTTGACAGTCATACACAACATGTCTGTGTGTTACCTTAGTACTGAAGCCTCACAAACACAAAAATATTTCAACAGCGGAGCAGTAAATGAAGAAAACAAAAGTACTTATTTTCATTTTACAGCACCACAGGGCTGTGCACGGACACACAGAGTTAAAGGTGTCAAGGGGCTAGTGAAGGTATCAGGTGTGAGCCAGCTGTGGACACAGACTGGTTAATAAGCTGCCTGTGTTTGAATTAATGACTCATAAACCTGTCTGTGTATCTGTCTCATGGTCGAGCTCCAGTCGCAGCTTTCCGTAGGTAATTTTCACAATCAGAAATTAAAAAAAAAATGCCAGTAATGATTGTTATTAGAAATAGTTGCTGCTCATGTGATGTCACCAGCCTTTCATAATATCAGCACGTCTTTATAGCAGCCACATAATTTTGTGTCATTAAAATGTCGGGGGCTAAAAAAGGGGAAAGAGGCGACCTGAAGTGTTCGGTCAGTCATGTGACATTCAGGGACGATGGCATAATACAGCGAGTGACAACAGAGGGCACAGCTGTCTTATATAACCCTACATTAATGACACACAAGTGACTTTGTAATATGGACCCAACTGTCTGTCCTGCTGCTGTTCTCCACCTCTCTGCAGCAGATTTGGATATTAAATGTATGTTAACAGTATCATCACTTAGGCAAACTGCAACTTGAGGAAAACAAACTAAAATGGTGAAAAAAAATCTACGGGTAAATCTTCATTGACATAAAAAATAGGAGGAAAAAAAAGAGATTAAAAATAAGTTTAACTGTACTTTGAGTCTTGTCTGAAACCCACTAAGGGGGAGGGTTTTAAACTTTTTTACAGCTTTTCAGAAAACGTCTGTAGAAGCATTTTCAACAAGAAGGTTCCAGTTGAACCATGATGTTTTGTTAAGTTAAGGTAAGGTAATGCAACACAGCCTCACTAGAATGCACTAGAAGTACATTGTTTGAGTTTGCACCAGTTTAACAGACAAATGTGACGGTTGGTTAAAGCTTTCTAATCTAATTTCCTCTCATTCCTGCATCCTTCACTGCTGAAGGTTAATTTTCTGGAGCCCAAAACATTTCCTGTGAATCTTCACCTGAAGGGGCAGGTTCATTGTAATGATGCCTCCCGTTGCACAAAGAGATACGCTGCAGAGCAGGAGCCCCTTCAACCGTACGCACCTTCAAAGTCCTGCTCCGGGACACTTCAGCAGGGAACACGCTCTCTATCATCCGTGTTTGAACTTTCTGTCAGATTCCTCAAACCTGTCAAATGGGTTCAGATCAAATTAAGACTTTGGTCCTCTTGTATCTCCTGTGTTTCTCACATCTCCTACCTCTGTGCGTTGCCCAATAAAACACAGATGACATAGATAATACTAAGGGTGCAGTGATCTTCGTGGGGGTATCAGGTGCTTTGTGTGGCCGTATCCTAATGAGCCACATGTGACCAGTTAAAAAGGACCCATCTGATCTGCCCATTCGCCTCATTACCACCCAATACATATTAATGTGCAGGGTCACATCTTATACATACAACATACATATTCATAACACACATCCAGGATCATATATGTATCTTAATGACACAGACATGATGGGTCTATTGGTAATGCTCTCCTGTTCTTGTCCATTTTGGGTTTTTTTTACAACCTGCTGTTTGCTGGTGGTAGTTCATGTTTGGTTTTGTACTGATTGCATCTGAATGTACTGAGCGTCACCTAGTCTTTTCACTGTGGTTTCCAGCGTTGGTTTGTGGTTGGGCCTACCAGGTAGGTACCCCATCACAACCACAACATCAACTGTCAAAGTGGGCCTGGTTCACTTGTCCTGCTTTCATCTTTTAAAGTGTGTTTTTTTGTTTGTTTATTTTTGTATACAGTAAGTAGGAAGCTCAACAAGTATGACTATGTACAGTACGCTGTAATTGCGGCAGACATTGCCCAGCCTCCACCTCGGAGGAGGAGATGGCGTACAGGTTTCTGCTGAGAGCGTAACGGTTGTAGAAAGACAAATCGCATCATCTTGTAGATAGACGTGTTATATCAGCACGGTCATGTGTGGCAGCCTGAAGTGAAATGATAGGAAACATATTTTAAAGCCTCACAACACGGACACTTCACAGGCATTGTTTTTCTACTGTGCTGTAGAACATCCCTGGACAAATGTATGAAATAAGAATGGAACAGGTTTACAGTCGTCCATCGATGTCTCCATCTATTGGTTTCTGTATCACTGTGAGTGTCTTCTGTCTCTGTCTCCTAGTATTCAAACCCCAGTTTGACCTTCTGTTTGTCCTCTGGAAGTATTACCACTCTCTGTTTTCTCCTGTTTTCCTCCCTGTCTTTGTTTCCCTGTGTCTGTTGTTGTCCCCCCCCACACACACACACGCCATTTTTCCATCCAAACCCTTTCATCTGGTTATTGCTTTATATGTTAAACCCTCAATTTGAATTGAGTTTTATTTAAAACCCTGTCATTTAAATACCTCTTTAAAAACAGAGGGATGAAAAGTCAACAAGGACCTTTCGATTGTGCTTTCTGACAAGCCCCCCCCTCCCACAACAGACACACACATGCTCGCACACCGCCGCCTGCCTGCGTACATGCATTCAAGTCTATTATTATGCTAATGAGTCTTCAGTCTCCACATGTCCTCACAGCCTCTGCGCACACACACACACACACACACACATGCACACACACATACACACACACACTTCGCTGAGCTCAGCAGTATAGCCACGCTCACAGGCCAGCAGGAGAAATAACGAGGAGTGGACAATTTCGCCATCATACCATCATAGAACTGGACCAGATAGAATGAACATTTCCTGGTGTGCAATCGATCGACGCCGAGAAACAACAAATCACACTCTGGGCCTCATCGACAGACAGATATCATTCAATATCCTTTTGGACTGCTGCCTTTGCAACATCTGAATCCTTTCATTCACGTCCGTAGATGAAACAGTGAACAGGTATTCAGATGATCGATTCACCTTTAATGACTAATTGTCACTGATACTGGAATAAATTTCTGTCCGTTGAGGGGCAGAAACACCAACCAGTTCACTGCCAAGACCTCAGATCAAGATGTTACCACAGCTATTCTAGCATCTGGAGCTTCAGTGTTCCATAGACCACGAACAATTAAAGTCCCACACATATTTCACTGCTGCCAATGAAACGGCTAAATGGGCTGCACAAGAAAAGACTGAAACCCTTTTCGACGGAAACTGACATTGAAAAAACAACTTTTAATTTGATCTGCACGATCAGGAAAAAACAGGAAAATGAAAGGAGCGATACAAAATGCAGACGGTATTTACATGTGACCTTTGTGCGATGTTATTTCTGAGTGGCCTGAGGCAGGGTGACCTCCACCTTGGATTCTGGATTCACAGAGCTTACTTTAAGACAGTGCCACCTGTAGGTGAGGAGTGTCACCTGAAGCCTTCTGAGTCTACTGTCTCAGTGGGGAACAGGCTACAAAGGGTTGTTGCTCTAAGTACGTTCTTCTCAAACCTGGTGAAGAAATAAACAATCCTTGAGACGTTAGTGGTGAGGATGTGCAGAAGGTAAGTGGACTCTTGAACAAAATATGATGCAACTGAGCTCACACCTGATGCACCAAAGGTCATGACTCCAGTACGATGGTGCTGTAGATCAGAGAAAAACGTGGTATACTTCCATTTGGTGGCTTCACATGCTGTGCTTTCACAGTTAACCCCATCTAGACAAACTATGTCTATTGATTAAAGCACCCGCACCGATGAGGTTTGGCTAACTGCTATCTCTCCTATCTCTCATCCACTCATCCCACATGCAGCTACCAACCCAACCACCTGAGTAGTGTCTACATGCTTCTCAATGTTGCCTTACAACATACCCATGTGTCTGTCGTATGTGGGGAGGTGCACGTGCTTAATGTCCTTCACTTCTGAGAGCTCCTCTCCCGTGACTTTCAAAACCCTCGTGGTGCTTGGTGACGCTTTTTATCCCACAGTAGCAAACTCGGACGCCATACTAACCGGTCAAGTGTGCATGTCTGTGACTAGAAGAAAATGTCAGAATACCAACCAGGACACCATCTTCATTGTGTAAACAGTTTGTATGTAACGGGGGTTGAAGGGGTCGCATCAACATCACGACATTCATTGATTCTAAACAAAGAAAAGGTTCTGTCAAAACAGATTCCCTCAGATATGGGTTAAAAAATGACAGACTGTGCAGGCCGATATATCGTCCTCCTGACATTCTCAAATATTTATCAATGAACGACAAAAATAGGTTAACTCTAAGGACCTCACTGAATAGAACTTACATAAACGCACACGTCACTGAATTACATCACACTCCATCATCCTGCCTCTCTGCATCAGTATGAATGGGGGTAGGGCTGTGTGTGTGTGTGTGTGTGTGTGTGTGTGTGTTGATGGCTGCAGGGAGAAGTCTGTTTCAGTGAGTATGTAAACATCAGAACAATGTGTTGTGCTGCAACATGCCTCTTTCCTCTGACACATAAATGAGCAACGTCCAAAAAAGCTCCGACATCCATTCAGTGAGAACACCTTTGTGTCATTAACTGAAGCGATTGGTTCATGCTGAGTCTGGATTTATACACACACACACTCCTATTGGTCCAGGGGGAGCGCTGATTTGCATTACTGCAGCTCCATTGGTCGACTGCAAAGTAAAAGCATTGACCTGTGTTTGGTGTGATAAGTTCTTCAGCTGTGGTTAAATGGTCTCTAAGGAAGGATAAGATGATTAGATGTGATGTTTCGGAGCAACAGTTAGTGTTGTGGATTGTTTGTTCTGCTAATTGAAACAAAAAGGAGTTTGATGATTGCTAAAATGTAGCATGAGTGGGGAAAAAAAATGTCCGGTAGCTCCATTTGGGAATCTGTGGTATTCATGTTGAGCAGGAGATGGGTGATGGCCCCTGAGAGCAGGAAATGTCAATAGTGATGATACAGAGGTGATCAAGACTGTTCATCTTTTCTACTTCTGCTGTCACTCACAGGGCAACTGGAGGAGCATCTTACACCCCACAGTCAGGATTTACATAGAGGTTAATGGACGCCTCCAGTAACTGATGGCACTGATGGTCGCACCATCTCACCTCGTCACAGCTCATGAGCTGGAATGAGACATATGCTAGTTGTTCACATAGGACACCACTTTAGAAATGGTGGAGGATTCCTCACACTGCTGTGAGAATGTGAACTCTGTTTATTAGTTTAATTGACAAAAAAACATCTGCAGCTAATTAAATCCAACACTGTCTCTCATCTCCATGAAACTCTGCTGGTCTGGTCCCACAAGAGGAGATGTTCCTCATGTCCTCCTGGTGAATAAGCCTCCCTCTCGCTCTCTCCCCATCTCTCTCTCTCTCTCTCTCTCTCTCTCTCCCTATAAAGAGGCAACAGCTGATCTCGTGCACCAGAGAGCTGCAGCTCCGCACGCGCCGCGGAGGAAGAGGAGAAGACGAGTGAAGAGGAGGACGCACGCAGACAGACATTTCTTTTTGTCTTCCAAGAGGCGATGTTGACACGTATCGACCCATACTGTCAAGGACCCGTGATGCTGACGGTTCACTGACGGTTCCTCTCCAACTCCGGTGAAAGGACTCGTTCTGTTTGAACGTCCGTTTCCGTCAGTGTCATTCAACTCACGGCACCGGCACCGTCCGCGGAGAAGAACACGGACAGAATTCTGCTACTTTGTGTGCAACGGGACGGAAAGCGCTTTCTCTTCTCTTCTCCCTCCTCTTGTTGTTCTTCCGGTACTTGGTGGCGGCACGCGGGGAGCTGTCCAGTGCACGCGGGGAGCTGTCCGGTGCTGAAAGCTCCTCCGTGAAGGAGGACGTGTCCGAAGAGCTCTCCTCTCATTTTGAAAAGATCAGACTACTATTTGGCCTCTACTGGGATTTCTGCCTTCTACTTCCCCGGAAGTAATTTTCTTTTAAAGGAAAGAACTTTTACGTTATTATTATTATTTTTGTATTATTATTATTATTATTTCTATCGAGAAAGACGGTTTCAAACCAAGGATGACCCAGTCATAAACTGACAGCCAAACTAAAACTGATAGGTATGCTACATATGCAGACAGGCATTCCTCTGATGGTTAAAAGCCATGTCTGCTCTGTTTGATGGCAGCTGAAACTTGATATCTGTTGCCTGGTTATTAGTCAGCGTTTCCTTTCAGTGTATCTG
Organism: Aeoliscus strigatus; assembly: GCA_901007665.1. NCBI lineage: Eukaryota > Metazoa > Chordata > Actinopteri > Syngnathiformes > Centriscidae > Aeoliscus > Aeoliscus strigatus. The sequence continues at coordinate 35,772 of CAAKHB010004568.1, forward strand.
AAGTGGTTGAGAGAGGGAGAGAGAGAGTGTGTGTGTGTGTGTGTACGTGTGGTTGTGTGCGTGCGTCGTATGCGTGTAGGAGCCGCCACTGTCCCATCATGCCTCGGTCTTTCTTGGTGAAGAAAGTCAAGCTGGATGACATCTCAGCAGCTGATCTGGAGAGCTCATATGGCCACAGCCGAAGAGAAGAACTGAGTCTGCGCTTTCATGACAAAGGTTAGTCACATCCCACCTACACACACATACATGGGGCATTTCTTAATCCCCAGATTTAAAGCATTAGTCATGACTGTTTCAGAGGGAAGAGATTACAGGTCAAACTGTGGTGACAGCCCCAAAAATATGCCAACTGCACTGTCACTGTTCTGTTCATGCACATATTGCTTTTGTTGCAACGATTATGTCTTGAAACAGCAACAGCAATAGAAGAAGAAACCAGATTGGATATGTGGCATAAGTGCTCTGCAGGGCCATGAAAGAGAAAATGTTCAATTAAACTCATAAATGTGTACATGTTGACTTTAAAAAAAAAAAAAAAAAAAGGGTCAGAGGTCTTTAACACTTTCAGCCTTTTGGACCACTGGCAAATTCCCACAGTGATGACACTATTTACCATTTGACAACATTGTGGAATGGTCAAACGTGCTCCAGCGCGCTCTCACCACATGAGCGGAAGCGTTCCTGCTTGCTGATGACAAAGATCCTGTCTTCAGCAACAGCCGGCGGCTGTTTTCAACCAATAAACCCTGATAAATCCACAGTGTGCCACCTGTGCTGCACAACAAACACACCACATTGGCAGGTGGAAGTTCTGGCCAGCAAACGAGTTTTCAGAATTTGCTAATGAAAACAAAAAAGTGCAGCCCCGAAAACAAGAGCCACCTTCTGATGGTTGAACAACTATTTGAAGGTTAATTGTTGTTGTTGTTTTTTTTAACTGTTATTTAGATAATGTCTCTAAAAGTTAAAAAAGGACAGAAAGTTTAAGGATAATACAAGCAATGAGTGAAAACTGAACTTTAGTGTTTACCGACACACAGTAATGTGGTAATTATTCATACAGTGTGGTCAAAGGACAGGCGTTAAACAAAGTCTCTCGGTCGGTAATGCATCTGTCAGCTCGTTTTGGGGATCATCTGCCCCCTAGTGGTCACAAATGTATAAATGCAGCTTTTAATAACCGGTGTGTGCACAGGGAGAAGTGTGTGACACTGATGGTGCAGCCTGGTGGTTTTTCACTTTGTACCAAGGTCACACGTGAGACAAAGAGATCCCAGGTGTTCAGATGACCGTTTGAACGGTGAAACAAGACGGCAGCGGCAGCAGCAGCAGCAGCAGCAGCAGCAGGAGTGTTCCGACCAAGACTCTTATCCCTTGTTATAAATATAACAAGCGTTTGACTGAAGCCACTGCAGCTTGTTGCACGCACGAACATAAACATTGAGAGACACACACATGTGCACGCACGCACGCACGCACACACAGACACACACACACACACACACACACACACACACACACACACTGGTTTCTGTCAACTCGGCACATTTTCCAGGCGGCTCGCACAGTTGAGTGCACAGCATCTCTCTCTCTCTCTCTCTCTCACTCACACACACACACACGCACACATATACAAGAGGCACTCAGTGACCTACAAGTGTCCAAAGCACACAAGTGAGTGTCATTTAGTGCTGATTTGGATCAAAAATTCACTTGCAGCTTGCAGCTTTTCTCTTTCTGTGTGTCATTTTCAGTCTTTCTCTTTCTAATTCTATGACATAAAAATGAGTATTTAAATCTTTAAGAAGTATCACAGTACTTCCGAATGACGACAGGGTTGACAGGTTGGATATAGACAAACTCAGATAAAAACAGATAAATGTCACTCGACACGCTCATGATTGACGTTTCCTATTTCAATGTTTTATGCAATTGGTGCTTCATAGAAAGATTTGCAACAGCGAGACAGTAACAATTACATACACAATGTGTACCTGGTATTAAATACTCCACCGTTATCTCTGGAGAGGAAGTGGCTCTTCTGAGCAAAGCAATGACACCGCCCATCGTCCACTGACACAGCTCCTGTACCTCTTGTACTAGGAAGCTGTTTGACTGTGTCAAGGTTTTATTACTCAGCCTTCCTGCTTAAATAAGGATTAAATTAAATCGTCCCATTTCAAAACTTTGTTTGATAAAACACACAGACGCACACACACTTTGTCAGTGTAAATGTTGCATATTCATGACAATTTCCCAGCAACCCCTTTTTCACATTCCCTTTCTCTCTTCTTTTAATTTAATCCACAGTGTTAAATTAGCATTAGAGGTGGAAAAAAAAGCATTGTCAAACCACCGTACCACAATCACCGTATTGGAGATAGCATCACATTCCCCCCACGTGTCTTACCACTCTGCCATCTACCACCGTCTTTTGTGCTCGTCATATTATCGACCAACTTGTGAGCTTTTCTCAGAACTGCATCGTGAAATTATATTACCAGCAGTAGTATCTCCTCGGCTGCCTGTGTCTGAATGCTCAGAGTGCTAATTGAAATGGAGAGCTATTGATCGGCAAAGATACACAGGAGTCATGGCGGTGGAGTATTAGCTAGCAGCCTGTCTTTGTGTCTCTTAGAATCCAATAATAGAAACCATGAAGCAACTGACATCTCACCAGGTCGACAAATACCTTATTATATTTGTCAGGAGCTGAGCGAAAATATGCATATATTTGTCACAAAGACTCAAAATCCTATGCACAATTAAATGCAGTGTCAGGGAAGCCCTTGAGCAAAGCATGACACCTTCAGGTGCTGGAACAACATCAGCTGTGTTGGCAGGTGTGAGGTGCAGCTGCAGACCTGTCAGAAAAGGTTAGATGCAAGTGTGCTGACTGATTTCTTTCTATGTCTTGCTCTGTGAGTGTGTGTGTGTGCGTGTGTGCGTGTGTGCGTGTGTGTGTGTGTGTGTGTGTGTGTGTGTGTGTGTGTGTGTGTGTGTGTGTGTGTGTAAAAAGATTGCCCACTGTTGGAAGAGTTGCTTCTTCTTGTTGGCAATCACATAAACACAATTTACTGCCACTATAAATACCTCGAGAACCAGACTGCATTGTCAGTCGGAGGGAGACATATTTACGTTCAAGTGCCAAGCTGGAAATCAGATGACGACAGTTTAAGTAGAGAAATTCTGTACAAGGACTTTCTGAATGTAATATGTTTTCGCTTAAAAGCTAGGTGAATGTAATTTATTTGTGTGGGAATGTAAAGTTGAGGGGTTGACTCTTCTATTTTCCATCTTCTCCTCTTTATAGCGCTTCCAAAAACACAACAGCAACAATTTATGAGGATCGTTATCAGTTATGAGGCCCTGTTAATAATGAAGTGCTGTGCTGTGGTGGCGGTAATACTACTGCACATATAATAATATTCAGGGCTCTGATACTGAAACAGTGACATAAAAGTGCAGCTTGTATTGTAGATGATGGTCATTTAAATACGCTCTCTCTCTCGTATCACTGCAACACTCTTGTAGCATGTATGCATTGATTTGCTGTAAAGATTTTCAAACCAATCAGTTTCTAATTTCCAATCGATTCCATCTGCTGAGGTCAAATAACACGAACCCTTCCTCTGTCTTCTCAGGTTATGTCAGTGATTATCTGAGTCCATCTCCTTATGACGATGTGGTGGGAAGTGACTCATCTGTCATCTCCAAAGTCCCCTCCCCGACCCACCCGTCAATCATCTACGGGCGCATCAACGACACATACACTGGTATCCATGGAGATATCCACGGCGATTCAGACCAGCCGGACAGCCCTCGGTCCGAGGTCTCATCGTCGGCTGGCGGATACATCAATGGGGACGCAGCTGTGAGTGAAGGTTACGCGGTGGATGCATTCTTTATCATGGACGGACGATCACGGAGGAAAGCTCCGGGGAACCCCAGAGGAACCGCCCAGAGGCACACCTGCACCGAGTGCGGCAAGACCTACGCCACATCGTCCAACCTCAGCCGGCACAAGCAGACGCACAGAAGTATAGACAGCAAGATGGCGAAGAAGTGCCCCACGTGTGGGAAAGTCTACGTTTCCATGCCTGCGATGGCCATGCATCTGCTGACCCATGACCTCAAGCACAAATGTGACGTATGTGGCAAAGCCTTCAGCCGCCCTTGGCTTTTGCAGGGCCACATGCGCTCGCACACGGGTGAGAAGCCATTCGGGTGTGCACACTGTGGGAAAGCGTTTGCTGACCGGTCAAACCTGCGAGCTCACATGCAGACACACTCGGCCTTCAAGCACTACAAGTGTAAACGGTGTGACAAGACATTCGCGCTCAAGAGTTATCTGAATAAGCACTATGAGTCAGCATGCTTCAAGGGGGCTTTCTCCCCACTGAGCTCACTGGGGGACTGAAGGATTTTGTTTTCTCTGTTTCTACCTGAGTTTACCGGCCTCAGTCTCTACTTTTCCTGCTTCAGCCAACAGCACTGCAGCAGTGTGTGCGGGCATGAGAGATCACGAGGCAAAAACCCAACAAAAATAGACTGATGACACATCTAGGTTTATCAAAAACCGTCCAGTCCCTCTTAGGTCTACACTCTCCGCATCTGGACAAGTAAACTAGCTCGTAAACATCCAATGCCTGATTTAGATTATCACCTGCGTCGATAAGATATGTCCCCTCTGAGGCTGTTTAAGGCTCTATGAAGATAAATAAAGCACAGCGCATCTAGCTCCTCATGTTTGAAGATACCTGGATCTATTTCTGTCCATATTTATCCTCAGCAGTTGTTTGACCATGAAAAAATAACACAGAAGCACAATTTCAACTTTCTGTCTTTCTGTGACAGACACATCACAGAATTTAAACATGTTTTAAGTTTTATTGCCTAGCAACTACATCAAATTCCATAGTTTGTGCTTTTTTTATAGAGAAGAAACATACATAATTTATAGATACATTCCTGCATCTGGTGAAACTGACCTTACCTGAAACCTACGTATTGATCCTCTCCAAGCACAAACAAAATCTAAAGTTTTTCATTGACACTTGTGAAATGCATTAAATATTACATGTTATGTCCCCTGAGGCTACCGCTACTGTGGATAAAATAGGCTGTATAAACCTGCCAAGTACACTTGTGTGGTGGGGAAACACTGTTTTTTTGATTGACTGTACAGAGGACATTGTGGACGTCCAGTTGAGGATTAGATGGCCGCTAACCCGGGAACACGCTGAGCCGCCAGCGTTCAGTGTGACAATGTCACAAGTGGATTTCGACATTGAAAATGTCCTGTTATCGCCCTCAAAAGGTCAAACCTTCTCCAAGGGTTGTAAAATAGCATTTGTTTTTATCAGCCACACAGTATTAGTTCTTGTCTCTATTTATTGCCTATTTATTGAATTCATTTTTTTTGTAAATGTATGATTTGCACATTACTTGATGATTTGTTTGGATTTTGCCATTTGTTACAAATATGCCAAAGCATTTGACACTTTCTAATTATGAGTACCTTTTTACTTTTGACTGCCACTTTAATCATAGAAACAATTGCATGCAAAAAAAACAATAGTCTGATAATGGAATCTATGCCAGATGTATTCATGTTGGAGATCATTTGCCAAAAACTCTTAGTGACAGGCAACTAAAGCAAATTTCTTTCTTGGGTAATATTTCTTTCATCCGATCGAGCAATAACGCATGATATTTTTGGAAAGAAATCTGAGTCACATCTACATCATGATTTTGTCAACTTCCACTATTGTATGTAGTCATGAACAATGAAATTTCAGGGAATTAGCAAACCAATTAAGTGTTAAATATGGAGGGTTGGGTTGAGAGCTCTATATTTACTGAAATCGTCACACTGCTGTGATTCTTCGAGGCCTTCTCCAGTGGCTGAGTGCTTTGGTTTATGTGATTGTCAAGTTATAATTCCATCTTAGGATCATTAGCTTATTGACAGTTATGCATGAGTGTTAGGCACAACTCCTTTAGATGGAGGGCTCTGGGTTTGGTCGGGCGGGTCTTTTTGTACATGGTTTATGCACTGCCTGCCTTGTATTATTCTAAAATATTGTAGAAAGTAGAAGGTACTATTGTAGGCCTCTGGTGCTGTAACATTGATAGAAGCCACAGTGGTAACTATTGAGACTTTTGTGTTATTGCCTGCAGCTGTTGAGTAAGTGAAAACAGCTTTACAAAGCGGTGGGGCTGAACATGTCCCTCTTTGACCTCGGCAGTCTTAGAACAGGTCCCAGACGCTTCTACAATATTTGCTAAAAGAGAAGAGGAGCAGATTTGCTACTTTGCATGTCGGGACCCTACAGCTACCTATGCTCATTAAACCCAGTCCACATGTTCAGGTTGTTTTTTCTCTTTGTCGTACCTGGCTTTTGTGAGGCTGCTGAAGTGGGATGAGAGGATATTTACTCAATATTTCAGCACCAGAGAGCATCAGCAAACACTTAGATTCTACTACCAACTACTGTAGCCTGTTATAGCCACAAGCTAGTTTACCTACTCTTATATAAAAAGCACTTCCTCTTAAGAATTATATCTTAAAACTTGTTTTTCTTTTCAAAGTTAGTAGCACAATTAAAAAGTTTAGACAATGCCTTGTATGTAGAAATAACCTCTTTTTCTCCTTTTTCTACAACGATGAATCAAGGGTAACAATAATGCACCAACAGAGATGCTGAAATCACACAGAATGTGTTGCCCTTGAGTGTCACATAAAAATACGCTTTAGAAATGGCACACAATGTAAACCGACATATTTAATACACGTTGTGTCATTTTTCAAAGCACAGTATGTGTGAGCATCCTCACCACCTCTTTTTTAGGGCGAACGAAACTCGAGTATTTTGCGGCAAGAGACCTTGTAAATAAGCACTGATGTGACTTTGGAGTCCGATTATTTCTACAGATCTGTATAGATTGACAGTGATGATGATAATTTTTCTGGAGCTTCCCATGTGATTATTTTGAGTTCTTCCTCTGGGGGGGTTTTGGAACCGCCAGTGGAAATGGAACGGCAACAATGTAAAGCACAAAAGTCAACACTGGGCATTTTCTTTCACTTCCTTAATAAAAATAGTTTGAAAAATGTTGTGAGTCAAGATTTTTCATTCCTGTCCTAAACAATAAGTAGCGTCTGCTGTCATGGTCCACTAAATCAGGTACCAGCTCAGAGAAGTGATCACTCTTTACTTCAGTGACAGAAACCGAGTATTTTATTCCAGGCCTGATGATCCAGTTTTGATGATGCAGTACACCCCACTGCTCTGCTGTGTACTAGGTGTTGTCGACCCTGCAGCCCAACTGCGAGCATCAATAGTCCTGTTGAATACAACACGCTTGAAAAGACATCGCATGTATATTCACACATTTACACTGGACATCTACAAGGTCAGCAGCACCTGCTGAAAGGTGCTGAGTCAACATATTATTAGTCTCATAAGGGGATACGGGCCAATGTCCTTAGTTTTCGTCTGGAACCAGTCATGTGATGAGGGTATGACGGATAAGGGAAGGACGCAAAGGGGGGAGGCAATCAGGAAACAAATGTGGGTACCTGTGTATACAAAAGACCCCATCTCTACCCACAACACGCTTTCTAGTTAGACTTTTCCCAAAAGACCCAGTTTTAGCCCTGATAGTCGACCAACTAAACCTCCAAATATTATACAACTCCTCACACGTACAGCGTGCAAATCATGTCCCTTTATGTTCGCAGTCATTATGGAAAAGTCCTTCAGGATGATCTATACGGTGTCTGCGCATGACCTGGTGAGCTGTCACATTATAAATCATGATGTGGAAAGTATGTTCTCTCTGGGCTTAAAATTGTAGTAGATTAATTTGTAAAAATGAAATGCTTTTGGCCTTGTGCATTCAGTAAATGGTTCATGAGTGTTTTATCAAACACTCATTAACATCGTTTGCCTGCAGTATCAAAAAAAACAGCAACAGATTGTTTACAGGGTTTGCTCTTTTGTTTAGCCCACGGGGACCATGTAGAGGTCAAAATCTTCAATTGTGTGTGTGTGTGTGTGTGTGTGTGTGTGTGTGGTCCTGTTTATCTGTCTTTAAGGGGTCCAAATGTGCTCACAACATATGACGGCTCTGAAATGATTTCAAGCACTAAATCACTGGAGCCTGCAAGTTTAAATGTCCGTTGAGAGTGGAGGTTGGAATTAGATATTCACTTGTGATGGTTATTGAGACAGGATGGGATGTGTTACTGGTCCACACAGCAACCCTTGCTCTGAGTGTGAGTGTGTGTGTGTGTGTGTGTGTGTTTGTGTGTAAGAGAGTGTGAGGGAGAAAGAGAGAGATTTTAATTGCTTGTGTTGGGCTCCATACGTGTTGAAGATAGAGGGTGTCAGGGCAATGTCTTTAACCTTGACATCACACTGTGTGTGTGTGTGTGTGTGTGTGTGTGTGTGTGTGTATGTCCCATGCCCATCTATGCCCATCAGGGATCTGTAATAACCTAATTAAAATAACCCATCAAGCCCCTAAAATATTCATCATCATAACTCCACATGACTTGATTGTGGGGAAAAAGGCGTTTGTATTAAATGACATAGCTTATACAGCACAGATTATGTTCAGTAGATGTGTGCGAAGATTATGGGTCAGGAGTTGCAGTCGTGTGCACAAAAGAGGTTAACGCCAACGCTCGGTTTAATTAAACGTCTGTACTTCCTTGAAGTGTAGTTAAATCAGCGATGTTGTATAGAAGAGAAATTGAAACACTGGAGACCATCGTCAGTGAAACGCATCATTTGTCTCAATCAGCTTGTTTTGTCAAAATGGAATCTGGCAAGTGGCTGCAAGTTAGTCTGAATGCATTCTGTGGTCACAGCCTCCAAAGGTTTACATATATAGTTTCTCCCTGGGACCTTTCCAAGAGGCAGTATAGTGTTTTTACTTCCAATTTAGAAAAAAATCCCAGAGTTTGTTAATCCTAGAGTTTCCCAAGTTTAGCCCTGACTGGAGTATTTCATTAGCTTTAGCACCAGAGTTAATTTAGCATGACTCCTTCATCATATGCTCTCAACGGATTCCAATGGTTCTTGTTACTAAACTTAGATTACTATCGGCCACATGAAAGATCCCACTGATTGTGATTGGCCACCATCTGCCAGCCCTTTACTTCTGAAGACAAATGACCTTCTATTATAAGGTGATTGATTTTCTCCTATTGCGACTAAAAATATTGATTTTCTTATATTGCCTTTGGTCCGCTAATGATGCTAATCCTACCTTTCACTGGACCTGAAAGAAAGCTTCCTCATTGGGCTTCTGTTACTGTGTGTGGTGCAAAGCTCCATGAAACCCACAAACACAACGACACATTGTGATATATTTTACATGACGCTATATCAGTGTGAAGCACTGTGAATTTAATGGGCGGAGGAATACAGTGAAGAAATGAACGAAAAATGACTCGTCCACATACACTTACACTGGCTACATCGCACATCGTGGGGTAAAATCAGGGTTAATGGCGATATATTTCATTTGTTGGCAGTTTCTTTTAGGATGACGCCGATGACATCATCAACATTTAGAAAAGAAGAAAAAACGAGAAAGTCTGTCAAACCACTTTAATTTAGTTCTGTCAAAGTTCTCAAAACTGGAGATGTTCCACTGGATCCCACCACTGTTCCACACCTTTAGGAGGCCAGCTGAAGGTACCCAAGAAATTATTCTACTTTATAACATCACCTGAAAAATGAATGAGGACATTTTTTTTTGTTGTTGAATGTACATTTCTGAACTTGTAAATATCTGACTTGACTTAGATGGAATTAAGGTAATATGATACTCTGTACATATACTGTATTTTTGTGAGGAGGAAACATTTGTATTTATGAAAAAAATTCACTTCCATGCTTCAGTAAAAGTAATCGTGAACTAAAAGCTTTATTTGACTGAACTGTGTAATTACCTCAAGAAGATGCTGCTGTAGTCCCAGTCAACAAACTGTCTACATGGCTTTATATGCAATGATATAGAGAGAATAAGAAGAAAAGGCACACGAAGAGAATATTTTATTTATTGCCCAGAAGCTTTTAAATATGCTAATTTCTGTTTCTCATGATGCTTGACCTTCTAGCCTTCAGCGTGTGATGGGTTTAAATAGTTTATACATGGTCCCTATGTAGTTTTCATCTTAAATCATTCATAAAGCATGAAGTCTGTGGAACACAGCGGGCGCCATAACTAATAAGATGGTCCGACATTTGGTCTGAGAGAAGATTACACATAAAACTGATAAAGATGGCAGCTATGATGAGCTCAGGAAAAATTCTGCGGCAGTGTGTGACTGGAAACACTTTATGAGCAGGAACCATGTCAGTAAGCACTCATTTCATTTTACTGTCAGTAACTAACATCTGCCGTTGTACATGTATGACCCCTGAGACCTTTAGCAGCTACATTTGAAGTCATGTGATATTACATGTTGCTGTGTGATGATGTATGAGGGTCAATGTTCTGTGGAAGGAGAAGTTACATATCAGCTGTGGGAACACAAACCTTTCCACTGTTTTCAATCAGTTAATTTCGGCCTCAGTAAAAATAATGTATATTTTTATTTTTTATGTTTTTTTTCTTTTGTAATGAGCCAATAAAATGAGAAGAGGGGGAAGTCACACATACGGTAATTTAGAAACAATGGAGGACGGGAACCTGTCTTTGGATTTCAGAGAAGTAGGTGAGAAACTGCTCGTCACCTATCTAAGCCAACACATTTCAAATTTGTCGTCATCCTGATTGTTTCCACGGCGCTAAAATGGGGCATTTCTTTGCTAATGTGCTGAAAACCACACATTCTTCAGGTTCTATGAAAAACAGTAGAGGAGTCAGACAAAATACTGCAAAGGCCTCCTGCTGTCCACAGTACACATTGAAAATAACTCTTTTAGCTCTTTCCAGGGAGATTGAAGGTCAGTTTCAGACTTTAGGGTCAATTTTCATATAGATGATCGAGTTCTAAGTTTAAAGAAAGAAAGAAAAACAGGACAGTAATAGTCCAAAACTGCTTTGTGTCATTTTGCTGGCAACTTTCTGTACCACACTCCTGCCCTGGGGTACGTCCTGAAAATATGGATATTATGTCGGATGATATCACACTGTCATTTTAATAGGGCCTGTGAGTGTGTGATCACGTCACTGTGTGTGTGTGTGTGTGTGTGTGTGTCTAAAAGGGTGATGATGTACAGAAGCTTAGAGTGTAATATCACAGTTCACCGACCAGATAGTCAACACATAACAGACTTCTCATAGACACACACAAACACGTCAAATTGCACTGAGGTCGTGTGTTTGCATTCAAATAGTGCAAAAGGTAGTGGAACACATAAAAGAAGCTCTTAAATGAGTGTGTTAACTTCTCAGAATGTGTCCTGGCTGGTTCTATTTGTGCTATATTTAAACCACGGCACCATTTAGCCAGTGACTGCTCAAAGCGCAAGAACAGTCCGGTGCCCATTTTAAACATTATTCAATAAAAAACCTTTTAACAAGTCATTGATTAACAGGTACAAGACGGTGCAGTGAAGTAGCCACACGCAGGAGAGGAGAGAGGAGGGATGGATGACGAGAGGAGAGACGATAGACAGAGAAAGAGACTGAGATAATGAGACAGCGATGGAGGAAAGATGGGGAAAGTCAGAGAGGCAGTGAGGAGGAAAGAGGTGTCAGGAGGCTCAGAAGAAACTCAACCTGAGCACTAAATGGCTCCTTATCAGAGGCTGAGACAGCAAAATGAAATTAAACACATGCACACACACCTGCAGGAGGACACACATGCATATTCCCTGCTACTGGAGATAATATGCTGTTTGCACATACTCCTTACATGTTGCATGCTCTCATACTGTCTGCATGCTTTTAATTGCAAAACATGTTGCATGCGGACAGGAACGACCCTGCGAGAGTGTGTGGAGCTCACAGATTTGCATTTAACACACTCGCAAAAAACACACACCGAGACGGTACAGGAGCCAATCACAGGATGTTGATATGCATTGCACACATACACACACACACACACGTATACCCACATATAACGCACGCGGTGATAGGTTTTTAAAGGGCCGTTTCACACCTCATCGCATTTCAATTAGTAGGTAACAGACACACACACGCACACACACACACACTCCCAGCTTGACAGTCTGTCCATTGGGTGAAGAAGATTCATTTGGATTCTCATCTCTTCTCCTACCACTTCCTCTTTGTATGTGTCGTTTCTTTGCCCCCTCCCACCTCCTCTGTCTCTCTCTCCACATCAGCGTGAGTGACAGTGGTTTGACCTCCTGGCTTGTCAGGGGAGGCTGTTGCACATAGACGAGTCTTTCCCTGGATGTAAGTGTCCAATGCAGCCAACTGTCCAACTGGGCGCACCGTGTAAACACAACACTAGTCTCACTTTCATCGTAAGAAACTGAATTATTGTTAAAAGAAAATGCACCTTCTACTCAACGATGCCAAACCCAAAAATAACAACCGGCTATCTTGAAACCTTCATCTAAAGGCAACGTGACTTCAGTACTGCACTATTTGTAACATGGGAAGGGTAAGGTGATCTCCTCTAATGTCAACCATTAGCCTTACATTGACTATAATGTTGGCCAAACCAGCTTTCCTTTAAAATCTATGATCGTCCTTGTGCTTGTTTTTGAGATGTATCAAATATCTTCTGCTTAAATAACTTCACAAATCAACATTTGACTCCAAAGTGATCATTACTGACCTGTCACTGATGTTTCCAAACACTGTTGGTGTCTGTCGGCCTGTTGGACAGAGAACAAGATGATGGGATGATGCCGATCCTACGTCTGACGCACAGGTAACAGAGGTCACCCAGAGGTCAATAGTGAGTGTAAGAGCAGTCTTATGGTATGTATGTGTGTGTGTGTGTGTGTGTGTGTGGCCAGTGTTACTCACATTGTGGGGACATAAATCTGTTCACACCATCACATCATGTGGACTGGCCTCACTTTTCAGAACAAGTTCCTATGATGCAATTAATTAAATGTTAAAAGTGTGAGGTTAAGGTGGGTTAAGGTTAGGGTAGATCTCCAGGAAATGAATGCAAGTCAGTGTAATGTCCTCTGAAGTGATGGAAACGTGTGTGTGTGTGTGTGTGTGTGTCAGATGATAGATTGGCCATAAATTGAACCCTTTCCAAATGGGAAGCTATTGTGTGTTCATCACCTCTGAAACACACGCCGACACCCTCTCACACACCGCAAGGGTGAGCCAGGTGTTAAGCTTGACACGAGAAATTGATTCCATCCTTTACTCAATACACTATTCACACTCCTTCCTTATCTCTCAGCCACCACCCTCCTCTCCATACCTCGGATTCCTCTATTCTGATTGACGCTTATTATCTCTGATGTCGCTCGCTGCTACATTTGTAGAACATATGTTAGCAGCACATGTGGAAGATGTTCTTCCAATGGTATGTCGCTGTAGATCATTGCATGAGCAGGATTTCCAGGAGGTTCATCATGTGAAACCCTGCTCTGGTGCTTCTCACACCCACACAGATTTATTGTTTTGGGTTTTTTTTCTGTGAGAAAAACATTTCTGGCTGATAATGTTTTTTCTGTAATCTCTCTCTTTCTCTAATGTGCCTTTTATTGCACCAGTACAGAGCAAAAGCCCCTCCGGCACTACACACACTCCTCGCTGTGTGTCTCTCTCTCACACACTCACACACACACACACACACACACACACACACTCACAGCATATAATGAAACATAACATAGTCTATTTGGCTTGATATTAACAGATCACAGAATATGTAGGGCACACACTCAAATATTCACCGACCCCTGAACACATTCATTCACACAGACACACACACACGTATGCATTTGAAGTGTTGAACCAACTGTGTCAGTGAAGCACTAATTCTGTGTCTCATGTCAGCTGGCTGACAGTCGCTCACACAGAACAATAACTGGTTGTGTGTATTTCCACCGGTTTTCTGAGCAAGGGACCGTGAGTTACTGTTCGCCCTCAGCTAATGAGCAAGCAGACATATGAGGGGAAGAAACAGAGACGGAAAGTGGAGGAGACAGAGAAGGCAGACATTACAAATAAGGGAGGAGAGAAAAGCCTGTGGGTGTGAGTGTGTACCCTGTTGCCAGTGCTATTAAAGTTGTATTGCACAGGGCTTTTAGAACATCGACCATCAGCCAAGCAACTTTAGCTAATAATTTTTTAAAAACCTCTGCGCTTTGTGCACGTCAGGGCTCCTCCCATCTCTGTGTGTGTGAGTGTGTGTGTTTGTAACATCCTTCTTCATACGTGCAGGGACATATGTAAGCAGACAGACATGAGATGTGCTGCAGTCTGCGGATGTAACACTTTGAAAAGGATATTTTTTAAAAGTCACTCCAGCCAGCTGCCTGCTGAGATCCAAGTACCATTTCTTAACATCTCTCTTACAAGTCTGAATGAAAGCAGCCACACAGGCAGCAGATACAGGCCCAGTTACAGTTACATCTCCTCTCAAACATACGTTTCTGGTTGTGGTTCTGGAGGCTTGTTTCCTTGATTAAACCAATGTGAAGGTGATGCATTGTTTTCCACATTTCATAGCTCATCTCTTTTAGGAGATGTTCATCAACGTTCATGTGTTTTCCTGCTTTGCTTCAAAGGCTCACTGAGGTGATGATAATAATAGGAAAATATTTATTAAACATTAATAATGTTGTATATTTGGGAATATGCACATGGATAACATTGACTGTCAGGTGTACAACTGAGTTATTATCATGTGTTATGTGGGCTTTAAAACTTCACATGGTTTAACATTTAAAAAACGCTGCTCTTTCTTCTCTTTCGCCTTTTCCAACTCTCAGGTCCTCTCAGGCGAAGAAGTGATAGTGATTGTATGTTTGCAGTAGTGACAGTTTGAGGCTGTAATTGAATCCCAAGGCCTGACAGACACGAACAATATCAAAAATGCAGAAAATTAAACTGTAGCAAAAACACACAACA
>CAAKHB010004569.1:23139-46240 GCA_901007665.1 Aeoliscus strigatus
GCATGCGAAGGTGTACGAGCAGCTGGACGTGTCGGCCCGAGAGCTGGAGCAGAACAACCACAAACTGTCGCTGGACAACCGGATGGCTCAGCAGAAGATCCACGGGTGAGACGCAGCGGCCGCCGGCTGCCGGAGGCTCCCCGGGCGGTGTCTCACAGAGCTCTGCGCTGTCCGCACAGGCTGACGGACACGGTGGAGCTGCTCCAGACGCAGGTGGAGGAGCTGCAGCGGCAGGTGGAGGAGATGAGGTTCAGTCCCACTCAGCTCCACAAGCCCCCGCACCGGGAGCTGTGGCCGGCGCGTGGCGCTCAGAGCGTTTCCTGTCTGACGGAGCTGCAGTGCACACTCAGGTGAACACACACACACACACACACACACACACACACACACAACTCTGGTGTTTTTATACCACTGAGGGGGGAAAAGTATGAATCAGCTTCAAAATAAAAATCTCACATTGTTTTTTTATTTGTTACAAAACATTTTGTTTTCTGAAGTTGACACTTTTTCTTTTTGAATTCATTGTAAATAATATTTAATTGGTCAAATTATGAATGATATGATAAAAAAAAACCCGTTGGTTCTTAAAAAATATTTGTTTGTTTACACAAAAACAGGTGCGTTCATTCACAATGTGGAACTGAAAATGTATTTAATATCTATTCATAATTCATGTTTCCTGTTTTATTTTATGTTGATTCTGATTCCTCTGATGATTCTGCACAAAAGGATCATCAAACAGTTTTGTTTTTTGCACCACATTCCATAAGTACGTCCTCATTCAGAGCAAATCCCCCCTGATGTACCTGCTCTAATCCGACATGTCCGTGCTCATGCTCCTCACAGCCGTCCGACTCCTGAGCGTTTCCTTCTCTTCCGCCCGCGTGTGGTGTGTCAGGTTCATCACCTGCCTGCGTGAATGTGTGCGTGATCTCGTTAGTTCTGCTCCTTCAAAACATCCCGGTCAGGTTATAATCCTGGCGGAGGCCTGTGACGCTGGTCGAGGAGAGGTTAAAGTCTGATGTTCATTCCTCAGGTTTCATTTCTAATCTCCCTCTGATAAATTCTGGACCAGTGTGCTTTTCTTAGCTTATCTGCTGGACGACTGTTACATCATCTTCATCAATCTTTACCTTGAATTCATCATCACGTATACAGTACATGTACACACATGTACATCGGTGAGATTGTGATTATTATTTCAAACCAAACTGAACATGTCTGACCCAAAGGATTGACGCAGCCCTGTGACTCTGTAGGTACCCCGACCCGGATGAACCTTCCGACGCCCCCGAGCCCTCGGATGTGTCGTGGCACGAGGAGGAGCGGGCATCGCTGCGTCAGTCCCTCCGAACCCTCCAGACCCAGTTTGCCAGCGAGCGCGCTCGGCGGGAGCAGGTGGAGCAAGAGGCGGAGCTGCTCGCCAGCGAGAACGCGGCGCTGGAGCAGCAGCTGTCCAGGATGGAGCGATGTCAGGTACGACATGGTGCTGCTGAAGGATTTTTTTTTTCCCTCTTCGGCGTGCTCAGTGTCTTTGTCCTCCAACTCCTCCCCTCCAGGCCCAAGTGTCTGAGCTGGAGCGTGAAGCTGAGGAGCTGCGTCACCTCTGGAAATCCGAGTCATCCATGCGAGCCATGAGGTCGGACGTTATGAACGGGCTGCTGTGGGACTCGCTGCTCCTCAACCCGGAGGAGGAGAGTGAAGGGGAGGCAGGAGCCAAACACCCGCGGGTCCTGAAACGCTGGGGCAGCGAGCGGCGCATGAAGGTGCCGCAGACGCCCGACTTGGCCGGCGGCATCTTCAACCACGAGTGCTCCTGTGTGCGTCGAGCAGAGGTGGTGAAGTATCGCGGCATCTCGCTGCTGAACGAGGTGGACGCCCAGTACAGTGCCCTGCAGGTGAAGTACGACGAGCTGCTGCGGCGCTGCCACCTGGGGCCGGAGGAGGAGGAGGAGGAGGAGGAGGAGCAGAGCCACAAGGAGATCCAGACCCCATCCTTTGCATCCGCTCGTCCTGCTCTGGCGCACATGGCCGACTTTGAGGAAGACTTTCACCAGCCGGAGTACAAAGAACTTTTTCGGGAAATCTTCTCACGAATTCAGAAAACCAAAGAGGACCTGATTGAAAACAGGGGGCGACTGTCTGCGGGTGAAGTGCTGCCTTAGTTTCTATGAGTTAGATCATTGTCTTCCAGTCGCAGACGACCGTGACCAGGACTTTGAAACGACTTCCATTCGGCCCAGATAGTGTGAAACCACCATGCAAGAGGGGTTCGTGAACAAGAGTGATGCAGGAACAGGAAGGTCAGACACCACCAGCCCACGGTGAACGTGGCTCCTTTTGCACAGAAACACCAGTGCCTGACGACGACGCCTCCACTGTACAATCACTCTACCTCAGCTGCACGAGAAGACTCGGTCTTCTTTCACTCTGTACGACGATCTCTTGTGACATACGACTTCTTGGAAACGATGGAAGTCACAGCAGATCAACTCACAACCTCTTTTTTTAAAACAACATTAATTGGTTAATTAGAGTGAAATGAAATGGATAACAACCTGCAAGCATAAGAAGCTGGAACCAATGTTGATGTACTTACCTACATAATGTGCTGTAAAGAAACTTTCTGTCAGTTTGATTAGACCAAACTCTTTCCGGATGTTTCCTAGAATGACGGTTGTGAATGGTGGTGGGTAAAGTGCTGCTGCTGCTTCATCTGCTGTTTGCTCTGTTTACCCACCCCCCAAAATCTCACGTTCACAACACATAATATTTTAGCCTTGAAAAAGAATCTTTTCCTTTCCTGTATAGTACCTGAACATGTGCTGATGCAGACATTTATAAGGGAGAAAAAAAAGTTAAAAAAAAAAAAAAAACGGGTGCTGAAATGTTTTTCTATCCATAGATTGTACTTGATTAGGTCAGATAGATGCCTGTGAGTGAACGTTATATTTAAGGGAACTATTATTGTGAAGGGTTTTCACGGCCTCCTGATATATTAGCCAGTTGTTTCATGAAGCCGTCTGACTTTTCCACCACTGCAGCTTCTGATGCGTTCTGCTGCCTGACGCTCATCCTTGTTGACTTTAGAAATGTTCACAGTTCGTAGTTGCCTGTAAAAAAAAAAAAATCACATTGAGATGCACTTTAGAATTGCACAAGCATTATCAAGGCGTCCGACACTTTAACGGTCACGTGCGAGATGTGCTGCTGCTTGAATCCACTTGTTGTGTAGGTGTGTTAGTGTGTGTCGGTACCAACACTTTTACCTGCTGCTTGACGTTTTGTTTTTTTGTTTCATGATAAAATGTATTTATTGGACTTGTGTCACGATTAAAGTAATTTACTGATTAAGCTGAAGTGGCATGTTGTGTTGTGTCTGCTGGAGCTTTGTGCCTCCAGACGAAATAAAACGAAATCAGGATTCATGTGCAGAAAACACATGGAGGATTCTTGAGCGTTCACACACCTGTTTTCACAAGTGAAAGGGCAAGTCTGGACTCAGTGATATGTTGGTATAACAACGTATAACAAAGTATCAGCTGAGTCTTTTCCTAAACACCTTATTTAAACAAATCTTAAAAACTTATTGCAAAAAAAAGTCAAATATTCTCACCCCAAGCGCTGCCAGGTGTTGGGAAAAATATCTACTTTTTTTGTGTGGTAAGGCCATAGCATGACTTTTCATTTTTTATTCACGTTCCATCTTTTCAGTAAAAAAAATCCTGCTGTAGCCTTGTATGGTGAAAAGGTTTGTCTATAGGCTCAACAAGGTGCCAAAGTCATGCTATTTATGTCATGAAAAGGAATAAAATGTATTCGAAATGTGACCATTTATTCCAAGTCTTTATTTGTCATCGTCCACAGTAATTCCTCATAAAGAAAACTATTTTGTGTACATTTAAGCAACAAAAAAAAAAAATTCAAGTCACTCGTTCCATTTTTCTTTGATAGTTCAGTAAACTAACGTGGAACCACCACATTTCCAAGTCCACACTCCCAAACACATGGAGAGTTCAGTTCAATACTCAGCATCAGGACGTCAAGAGCTTCTTGTTTGCTTCTCTGATTAGATTGTTTTTTGTTTCTTTACATGTTTGGAAATGTTTCCCTTCAAGTGTTTTAACAATACTTTATTCATTTGATGTTCCTGAATCACATCCTATTTAGTAAAGTTAATCTAAATCAGTCTCACCTCTTGAGGGTTAAAATAAAATACATTTTTCATAAATCAGAAGAGGAAAAATGAACAGCCCATCCTGAAAACACATGGCCAGAAATCCAAACTGTATTTATAAACCATGTTTCCTGCTCTTTTTCCTAAATATTCACGCTTTCCCGCCCAGCTGTCAGTGTGACGATGCACCACGTTAAATGCTTAATGTTTGGAGCCGTCAGCTGACATCTTCCTGCATTTCATGCGACCTCAGAGCTGGGCAAAGCCGTGATTGGCTCTCATCTCCTGCATGGCCCTCCCACTGGACACTGGAGAGTTTGATTAGCTAGCGGTGACCGCAGACGATCGGTGTCAGGACTGGATGGTTCCCTTGAGGTACCACATCCCTGCGTGGCTGCTGCAGCACTCCTGTGGCGAGAGACGGTGGGTTAGTGAATAAACAGCTGGATGAAGACACTTCTAGAACAGACATCTCACCTTGAGCAACCGGTCGACGTCGGCCTTTGGGACGTCTCCAAACTCCTCTGCCAGTTTGGCGTGTACAGCATTCCTCCTGACGCGGTAGTTTTTTGTGAACAGCTCAAACAGCAGCCGACGGTGCTGCGGAAAGAAACGGACGACAGGCTGAAATCCAAGAGCCGCAGACCACGGATGGCGCTGTGTTTTAACAGTCCAGTACAAAGACGTGTCCTTTACCTTGTCAAACTCCTCTCCGGTCTCCCATAAACCAAACACCTTCTGTTCATCTGAAGACGCCGTCGTCTGAGGGGGGAACTACATGGAGGAAGAGGAAAAACTGCGTCAGATCACGTCTGAATGTTACGACTCGTCCCGAACACAAGCAACGGGATGTCGCGATGGTATTTTAAATGACCTGCTAACGTTTGTTGGAGCGTGTATCTGGTAATCTGGAATAGTTGAATGATTGATTCATAATTGCTAACTATAATGAATATGTATATAAACGTAAGGAAGAGTAGAGAATAAGACCTACAGGTGAATCCACAAATACTTATTTGCAAACGTTAACTAGTCTTCTAAACTAGTTTTCAGAACAAGTTCATTGCCAATCTGAAAAACAAGGTTTACAGTGACACAGGAGGAGCAGCACTGGACACCAGACACGTCTGCTTCTGCAAATTTCCACCCAGCTTAACTGCTCACTGGGAGCTAATGAGCTTTGCTTTGAGGCCAATCATTTCTTGCTCAACAGATCCATCCGTTCCCTCCCCCAGCCACGACTCAAATCCTCTAACGTCAGGGATGTAGCTGGGCTAAGACCTAAGTCAGGTCAGGGCTGGTCCTGGAGGAGGCACAAGACATTGTCAGACAGCCCACGCCCTGCTTCGCTAGCAAACACCACGGCAAAAAAAGAAAGAGAAAAAACAAGCAAATAAGTCATCCATATAAACATTGAGAGTTATAAACATGAGGAGCTCAGGTAGCTTCTGGAACTTGAGTGGAGCCTGAACCTTTGTGCATCCACTTGTTTTCAAGCAACAAAGTGCTCACAAAGTGACCGTTAATGAAATCGGAGTCGTGTTCCCCTCCTTCACCTGCAGCCACGGGCAGTTTGGAGTAGACAGAGCAGCAGCAGCAGCTACTCCAGACAGATCCTGACGCTTTCAAACGTAAAGGAGAAATTCAGTTCACCATGTTGCTGATGACGTCCAACTATCCAAACAAAACCAACTGACAAATGTCGGGATGAACGATCCTTCATCAGACATTAAGATCAGTAGTAGTAGAGACGTCAGTAAAACATGGCTTCCTTATTATTTACTGCACTTCAGGGGAGGAGGGCAGTGGGGTCATGTATCCGGCACTTTTCATCAAGATTCCTTTTGTCGGTGCAGTCCACTCAGTTCCAGTGTTGGTCACAGGCAAGCGAGAGAACAGAGACGGAGCAGGACACGATCACTGAGGTACTGAATTCACCCACTGAACGGGAGTCCTCAGCAAGTCTCCAGAGATTCAAACAGACAGATCAAGGCACTGTAGATCAGTTAGAAACATCTAGAACATGTCTCTGTCGTTCAGTGATGAAATGTGGGGAGTCTGGTGTGTTTCAGTACTTCAGGATGTGACGTGGGGTCCCGTCTCATCCACAGTCCAAGTGTCCCTGACCACGACGCTCGACGGCGCACTGCTGCTGATGCTGTGTCAGTGTGTGAATGAGCTGGACACTCACAGAAGCTTCTGCCAGCTAGTGTGAATGTGAATGGGTGAATATGGCAACACAGTGAAGGGCCACATGAAGGACAGACAATCATTCACACCTACGGACAATTTAGAGTGACCAATTAACCTCAGCATGCTTTTGGAGCTGGGAGGAAACCGGAGAACCCGGAGAGAACCAGAACCCACACAGACACAGGGAGAGCATGGAAACTCCACAAAGAAAGACCACCAGGTGCTAACCACTGTTCCACCGTGCCACCTGGAACAGGAACATTTTCACGCTGATTTTGTGGATCAATTTTCACCGTTGGACCTGTTTCCATACTCACAGGCACCAGTATCTGTTTGCAGCGGCTGAGCAGCACAGCGTCCTGCAGCATGTGGTCCGAGATGGAGTGAAAGACGCTGTTCACCTCCTGCATAGACGCCAGGTGGAGGCTAAACAGCCTCTTTAACTCGTTCAGTGTCAGTACAAAATGCTTCCTGAAGGTCTTCAGCACAAAGTCCTGCAGCTCCGGGGATGGCGTGCTGGCGGTTCCTGCATTTCCGTTAGTGTGATCGAAGGCAGGGGAGGTGGCAGAGGGGTGACCGTTAACAGAACCGTTGGGGATAGAGGAGGACGGGGGGGAAGATGTGTCCATAGGCTCGTCTTCTCCGACGGGTTCCTGTTTGATGTGAACGCCCCCTCGTTTGGCATCCAGGTCCTTTTGTAGAGACGACTGCTTCTCCTGTGCGCGCTGCTGAGCCATCTTCAGACGCTGCTCGCCACTGATGTGGACAGACTCTGGAAGACAGAAAGGTTCCGCTCATCTCCTGCTGCGTCGTTAACCGGCATCCAGACTAAGATGAATACACACCAGGCTGTGGGGAGGTCTTCGGCAGGAAGTCCTCTTTAGAGAAGTTAAAGACCTTTTCCAACCTTCGGGGGGAGAGACAGTCGTCACGGTCGCAGACGGTTCATACGTACGTCACCTGATCTTGTTATATCATGGTAAGATGTCACAGTCTGAGTGGTTCAGAACTGCAGCTGATGGTTGTATGTAAACACCTAACCTAATCAACATAATGCATTTTTACTTCTTTGTCTGAGTGAAGCCTACTTGCTCTGGATGCCGAGCCACAGCATGTTCTGCCTGTGGGCAACATCAGGGTGTTTCCTTATGAAGTCTTCATCGGTTGGCAACAGGAACTCCCAGCCCCGGTTTATCCGAGGCACCGCCACATGCTCCAGGAACTCCTTCACATCCTCAGGAGGGAGCTGGGGAGAGATGCAGGGAAACACCTGAATGAACAGGACAAGTGTAGCCTGGAGGTGACAACACACAGGAGGTGCTTCAGAGACGCTCTGGTGAAGCTGAGCAGCTTCACAACAAACAAACGGGCTGTTTTCGACCGGTGACAACCTGTCACCGCTAACACTCTGGTTCTGTGAACGCTTACGTGCAGATGTTGACGAGGTTCCTAGCGAAAAAATGAATTATGAATTTATTCTCTCATCGGTGACGCAGCATAACTTCTAGAGCAGTCAGTAATGACCAGATTAACTTTCTATTTCCGGGATGTTGGTGCTTACTTTGATAATGGATGTGACCTCTTTTCTCATCAAAGAGCGTTCCCGTGTGAACCGCCACATCTGAAAATAAAAAGGACACAACCATTGAAGCAGAACGAACATGAACACTAATACTAGTTGTATTTCAGGTGATACTGTAAAAGGAGCTCACCACAAAGTCTCTGCCGCGACAGAGTAACTCAGCAGGGACTCCGCTGTGAGGACTACACGTGCTTTTGGGATACAGAACATCACTGGGGAGAAGAACAAAAACATTAATGCGAATCGCGTTCAGTGCCAACGAGTACATGTCTGTAGGATCATTTAAAACAGAACTTGGACGGCCTCACCTCTTAACAACCCAGTTCCCCTGAACCAGCAGCGCCACCTGCTGGATGCAGCGCAGCACTGAGGTTGAGTCTGTGCCCGAGGCCAGCAGACCCATGAGGTTCGCAAATGGTATCACCTTGACTAAAGATGAGATTCACAGGGTACACGTTACATCTTTGTCAGACAGAAACAGAAACATGAGCTGTGAGGCGACTTGATGCCAACCTTCGTTTTCATAATCAACAATTGTTGCAGCCCTTCTAAGTGGCACTTGTCTGTCATGTGTACAATGGTCAACCTACCATTCTTCATCAGGGTCTTGACTTGCTCTCCCAGAGGAAGAGTGCGGAGCTGAGCCATGGAGAGGACGTTACTGGGACCGACAGGCTTCATGCTGACACACAGACAAACAGCAGGAGGAAAGAATGTCACCAGTGACTCTCTGAATGTGTCTGGCATGTCGATGTCAGAAGAGAGGAGATAATTACACTTTCTCCTCAGCAAGAGGGGGCATCAGCATTGAAAGGTACTCCCTGAGAAAACAAATCAAACAGGAAGTGATCAAGGGCCTAAACACGTTTAACGGTAGAATGAATACTATACTGTAACTACTATATTTGTTATTTAATGTCACATTAATGTTCAAATGATTACTTGATTTATTCACACTCACTTGGGAGTTTTGACCAGTTCAGAGTTCTCTGATGCGTCCACTGACTGGCAGAACAAGTACTGCCTTTCGTGTTCTGAGCGTCCATCCTGAATTTAAAGAGCAAAGAACAAACTGATGAGACAAAGCATTCGTGACGTCTGGAATGTACTATAGTACTGCATGTATATTTTTGTAGATGTTTCTATATGTTAAGTGACAAGTCGAGGTACAGGACAGGTGAAGAAGGTACTGGGGCCCACCTTGACACCGTGGTATTGCAGGTGAACCCAGGGCTCCTCTGCTTGCTTCTTCTGAAGGAACTCATACGATTGGATCCTCCTCTGCCGGGCCTGCTCCGACTCCAGACGAGCAAACCTCACCTAAGCAGAAACGTGACAAAAAAACCAAAATGCACTTGAGACCTCACATTAACATCCTGTTTTTGTTTTTTTTGTGCATGTTTTCACCGTAATGGCCTTGGCTTCCTCCTCAGCTTCATCCTGGGATGAGTCTCCACCTGCAGACAAGAACCTCAAGTCATTTACCCACCAAATGAGACTATTCATGTCCTGCAGGTTATATTAGAAAATGATAGCACACCTTCATTAGCCGCCTCCCTCTCTCTAGTTTTGTTATCAGCCTTATCCAGATATGAGAAGCTGGGTCTCATTTGGAGGATTCCAGTCAGTGGAGTGACATGAAGTTCACCTGCGGGTCATCAAAACCATCAGAGTTCCTTCCCCTGGAGCCATGACAGTAAAGTAACACGGACAACCACTAACATGTGACTCATTATCAGCAGGTGACCTTTGTGTGTTTACCAGAGCCAGTGACACAGTTACAGAAATCAAAACACAGTGGACGACAGAATCCCTGAATATCAGGTCAGACCTTTGCGAAACACAGCTGCAGCATATCTGGAGGTGTTGGTGGTGGCCTGGATGGAGGAGAACGTCTGCTTGTCCATCATTTTCCTGCAGGCAAACGAGCAGAGGAAGAAGTTGATGAAAGAAAGGAGCAACAAAGAGTTTCTACAGTATCGCTGGTGCCCTTGTGAGCATATAGTAAGAATACAAGAAGGCAGAGAACCTTAAGGCAAACAAATACATCGCCTTTAGAGGATACAAGGCAGCAATGTGAGCCAGGGTGGAGATAAGAACATACACTGAATATGTGTTGGTTTCGTCGTAGGTTGTGCCATCCACATTCAGTGCTATCTGCTCTCCCTTACTGCGGCAGTAGTTTGGACTCATTGTTTCAATGGCCATTTCCAACTCCACCTGAAAAAGACATCCGTCAACAAAGATTAACAGTGATTTCCGATTCATCAGATGTACTTTGGATGAATAAGAATACGGTCAAGCCTATCTTTACCCTTTGCTGTTTGGGCTTGATTTTAGCACTTAAGTGGTTGACATTGTCATAGGTCATGATGGAGGGTCGGACAGGGTACTGTGTCACAAACAATAAAACTGATTAGTGACACATGATGTTTCAGGCAAACATTATACATCAAACAGTGTTGACTTGCTTACCTGAAAAAGATAAAGTTTCTCTGCAAGGCTTTTGGCAAGGTACACATCAATCTGAGAAAAACAAAGACCTTCAGAATCGAGAGTTTTTCACTTGAACGGTATCATTCATTCTTATGTTTCCAATAGTCTCAAGACTTCAGTGCAGATGAAGAGCAGACTTCTGGTAATCATAATATCTTTATCCTGAAACTCGCCGATGTTTTTGGCTGGACGACATGCATACCTCCTCTATAATGGGGTCATCGTCATCCCCGCTGGCCATATTTTTGTATGAAGCGCAAGGAGGGGAGATGAAGGAGAGCAGCAGGAGCAGAGATCCAACCTGCACAAAAAGAAAACAGTGAGATACAGAAATATGCAACTTATCATCCACTAATGCAGCTAACAGACAACAGATTACATGTTGTTTGAGTGTTTCTATTACCCTACATTATGGTTACTGCACTCCAATTAAAACATTCAACACTTAACTGTTATGTCTCAACCAACATAAGACAATGATCATGCAGTTTAGGAGGTGATGCTATCAAAGACAGCCAGGTACCATTAAAACTCACATGATGCAAGACTCTGCAATCCACAATATGACAGCTCTTTATTGGACCGCTGTGTACCAAACTATGTATGTAACTAACCAAGTCACAGTTACAGACTGCTTATGGTCCATTTATCAGTCGAATAAATATTCACAGACACAGCTGCGATTTACCAACGTTAGCTTCATTAGCAAGCTAGCTACATTCGATTATTGCAGGCCTGTGCTATGGGTTTGATTCTTAACCCGATACAAACTCAAAGTCAAAGAAGCAGGATACCGAACAGGACACCTTTCCCTTCGGTACATAAAACAGTACACACAATGAAACTATCTAACGTGTATGCAGCCGCTGGTGTCCTGGCTGGCTAGCCAACTTTAGCCTAGCCCACCTAGCTTTACACACATGCCTGTCAAAATAGCAGCAAGTGGCCAGGGTTGTATTTGCTAACATTGACTAAACTCTCACCTGCACTGTTAACTGAGTAGTTTTAGCTACTTCATCCGTTTGAGGGGAGCCCAGAAACGTGGTCGGTTTAGGTGCAGTCTAACTAACTCCGTTAAACTCTGTCATCACCATGTTGACTCTGGGCTGCACAGACACGTGGGGAGGAGCCAGTGCCCATAATGCACAGCGCCGCCATACCTTTGTCTCGGCATCCTTCTCATGTTGTGGCCAACAGTGTTCGCGTCATTAAACATATGAAATATTTAATCTTTGTGGTGAATTGGGTCAAATACTCAAAAAGATAATTGGCAGCGGTGGGATTCGAACCCACGCCCCCGAAGAGACTGGAGCCTTAATCCAGCGCCTTAGACCGCTCGGCCACGCTACCATGTGTACAGCGACTATTATTGTATAATCAGATTTTTAGACAACTGTTAGAGGCGATTCGTTCTGCCACTTTTTTCTTATTCACAAGAGCGATTACTGTGAAACTGCAGCTAAACTTTATTATTGAACAGAAAACAATCATGATACAAACTGATGCAAACTTTATTAATTGTTCTTTACAGTTTCATACTCCAAAATATGTTTACACACATCCTTCCATTACATCTTGCTTGCTTAATTCATAATAAAACCAACAAGATAGCATGATCTGGAACATTCACAGTCTTCTATTACAATTTGGATGCTGTCAGGGGGGGAAAAAACGTAAACAATTTTCTTTCATACAACTACGTTTACTTGGCCGAACAGAAGTGAAGTGACAAGCTTCACAAACAGGGAAAAGAGGAGAGACACCCAGAGATGAAGTTCCAGCCTGGGAGGAAAGTACACAAACAATTACACACAAAAGCACCATCAGTCATAAAAAATTTGTAAACAGAATCCATTCAGACTGGACTCCAGAGCTGGACTTTAACTCCCATGGGATTTCATTGCAAATGCACACATCCAGAATTACTCTTCCATGAGTGCCCAGGCCTCTTCAGCTTTCATGTAGTACTGGTTTGCCAAACGTCCTTTCATCGACTCCATGGCAGCTTCTGCAGCTTCTGTGAACAGATCACCTGCACGGGAAGATTGTTACGAGAGGTTATGGAGGACACAGTGACATTACAGACATACTGAAAAACTCGTTTGTCCCCCACGCTGTCAATCTATACTCCACAGAGGGAGGGCAGAGGATTGGGGAGGAGCATCAGGCCTGGCCACAACACAAATGGAACAGTCCATGCAAACTCCACACAGAAAGAACCCCAGGACCAACGTGTTGCTCGCAGTTCTACTGCTTTGGGGACACTTCCAAAGGATTAAGTTCCCATCTAATTTGATCTAATACATTTTGAGGTTGTGTATTCATGTGATAAAGAAAGAGGGCGTGATGAAGGTTTTGCTTTGTGTTGTGTGGAGTCAAACCTGCTTTCTGTGGGTCTGCAGTGAGGTTGCAGCCCCCCACTTGGTACATCTCTGCCTCTCTGGCCAGCAGCAGGTAGCGAGGCTCGTCCTGTATGCCGTCAAACTCTCCACCTTCGTCATAGTCCGTCATGTTCAACACTCTGTCATACCAGTGTATCGCTTCCTGCCAGTCCTGCTTCCTGGATGATTGACAGAGAACAAGCAGCAGCCATTACATGTCTGATGAATCCGACTGCAGACGGGGGGGGGGGTTCCCTCGTCACAGTCAGGCTGAAGGCAAAAAAATATATAACAAATTCACTGTGCCTTTGTCATACTTTCATTTGTATTTCTTATGAAGAGCAGACCTGGGCAAACAAGTCAATGAAAACATATAAAAAATTCCTTGAGAGCAATATTCATAGTCACTTGTATCTGTTTGTTTACATTTTCTATTCGCAGTATTTAAAACTTAGTCACCTTTAAATGTTGTTTTATTTATTTTTGTCGTGTTTTCGCTCATTATATCTTTTACTTGTTATTTCCTTTATTTGCAACTTGCAATATCCCTTTTAGTAAAAGTTCCAATGTGCCTTTACTGTTTGTCTATGCACACATGGCAAAATAAAAACCTTTAAACGTTCCTCCACGGAGCAGGACTGTAAGAACTTCTCCGCGTGGATCATTGATCGGTCATGGATTTGATCTTAAGTTCACGAACAAATTGTAAATTCAAGTGTGTCTGACAGCTTTCAGCTCACTAACCTGTCAGCTGACAGGTTGATTCCTGTATCCAAAGCTCTGGCCACTGTGATCATGGAGGATCTGTCCCCAGCTTCAGCAGCCTGCAGCAGATACTTGAATCCTTTCATCCTGTTCCCGGCATTGTCCTTGCAACAATACAAAAACATCAAAGTCCAATCATTTGAAAATAAAAGTGAACTTTAGATGGAACACACGCATGCAGTACCTCTACATCCACATCTGGCAGGATGTGATGGGGCAGCTGCAGACAGCACTGACCCAAGGCTACGATCGCCTCCAGCTCTCCGCACTGGGCGGCTCGCTCCAGGTGTAACATGGCGGAATCCTGATCCCACTGCTCGTCCTTCTCACAAAAACGACCTGCTTCATGGTAGCGCACCATGGCAAGATGGACCTGGGTAGGACAGGTTGTATCTGTGAACAACAGGATGTCCTGAAACAGATGCGTGAGAGAACTTTTTCTACCTTGCCGAGGACAGACTGGCCAATCTTCTTCTGCAGCAAAGTGTTGAGGCGCTCCACCTCCGTGGCCACGCAGGATGATCGGTGAACATGAGCACGAGATGAGTGGTAGAAGCTCCACCTCTCCTCTGTCATCTGAACCCAACAGTATAGGTAAAAGGAGGAGGACACACAAAATGAAATGTCACATTTGTCGTTGGTGTCTGTTGTCACATCAAGACATCAAGACTCCAGGGGCGTACCCGTCCAGAGGAGCCAGCTGAAATCTGAAATGATAAACGCTGGAGGAGTACACCCCTGTTGGCCCAGCTGATGCCAAATCAAGTGAAACACAGGAAAGGCAAGATGGTAACAATGCTGAAAGGTAGATTATTCACCTTTTTAATTTCCCATTTTTTGTCTTTTTTGCATTTTCAAAGTGCATATGTGAAACTGAGATTCATGCTTGATGCTTTCTGTCTTAGATTTCCATGCAAATAATCACCCATTCGTTGTCAGGATTGAATGAATGTGAGTGTGCTGAGACACCAGGGGGCGCTACCATCTTCCTCTGGCGAGGGAACACAAAGAGCAGCAGGAAAGTGGAAATTAGATGAGGTTAAGGTGTGTGTGTGTGTTGGGTGGAGGGGTGCTGAGCAAGAAATGAGGGAAGAAAGACAAAGTGAAAACAGACAAGATCGAGGAGATGAAATGGTTAATTTGATTACAGTGAAAGTGATAATGGCAAACGTGAGGACATTTACACACTAATATTTGTTTACCCGTTTGACACTGTCCTCATCCGACTCGGAATAAAGTCTTTGGTAGCGCTGATGAGCCTACGTGGTGATACAACATGCATTATAACACCTAGAATGTGACAGTCACAGATCGACGAGGAAACAAAGAGCTACTGGGGGAACGAGAACGAAGTCAGAAAGGAGTCTGTTTTCCAGCCACTAACAAGCAGAAACTAATAATTTACACAATTCAAAGAAAGAAAACCTAAATAGCACTGGAGGGAGGGGTGTGGGGGGTGGAACAGCAAATGGAAAAAGCTCACCCCATCCACGTGGTCGTTCATGTCACCCTCGCTCCTCTTCTCGCTGGGGTACCCGCTGTCTCCGCCACTGTCAGACTCCTACACACACAAAAAACCTGTAACTGACACGATTCCACGTCTGAACGGGGCTCTGACATGTAGTGGTGACGCTCCGCTCACCTTGCGCTCACTTGTATTGTTGAGATGTTCGTGTTCGTACATTCCAGGAAAACACAGACCTGTAAATGTATACAAACCTGTTCTTACAGCAGGTGGTTCTCCAATGAACGGTTACATCCCCAAACATGTGGACACACGCACCAACAGGGGACTTGCCCATAGATCCAGGAGCAACTAGAGGGGAGCACGGGACCGAGTCCACGTCACTCATGCTCTCATCTGCAGATGATGTCTCCGACAGGCGCGACAGCAGAGGAGGTGCCCGGCTGCCGGACATGGTGCGAACGCGAGGAGAACCGCAGGGCTCCTCGCAGCCTCGCAGCACCGTCTGCGCCGATTTCTACAACAGAAGATGGAAAGACAGGAGCGGACTCAGACAGTGGAGCTTTCTTGCTGTAGATAATTACCAGCAGTTTGTTGGTGCAGTCCAGCTGAGACCTCTCGGCCGGGGAGAGGTCAAAGGGCGTCAGACCCATGCTCTTGCAGATCTTGTTGCACAGGTGGGAGTGGAAGAACAGCGCCATGCCTCGCACACCTGGTACCAACATGTTTTATTCGTTGATGTACCTGTCTTATCCAAACCTTTGACCACCTGCCCAAAATGGACCCACCTAGATTTCCATCACCGAAGTCCGTCCCCTTCTCCGTGTGGATCTGAGGGTCCGTGTAGAGGTCTCCCACCCCCTGGATGTCCACTACGATCAGCTGGTGGCCCGACCGCTCAAAGCTGAAGTGACTGAAGGCCTGAAAGGGGAAAACACGAGGGTTACTAAGTTAGTAAACAAAGTTTTAATGGGGCATTCCACTTGCAGTCTCTTTACAAACTTTGGACAGGAAGTTGCCTCATGGAACTCCATTCTCCTAATCATCCATCCTCATATTCACACACACTAGGATGGAGAGGGATTGAATCCGCCAACCTTCTGGTCATTGAACGAGCCGCTCAACCTCCAGCGCTGATGCCAAAGTTACCCACCATAACCCCTTACACACTCACTTGTGGAGTCAGTCGGATGTTGTCGTCCCTCACAAAGCCAGAGTTGGAGTTGTATTTGATGTACTTGCCCTCGATGTAATGTTCCAGGTGGAAGAGAGGACGACCTGGCCGGTCAGTCATCTCCACCACACACATCTGCATGATGTCCACCTGAGGATTGAGGCACATGTCAGCTAAGAGTGGAGAAACCTACACGTAGGTGACACCTTTTCACCGGGAAGTGTCTGTGTCAGTCCCTCCTCTACCTGTTTAGGAGGCCTGTGGCGATTGTACTCTTCTCCCCAGAGTTTGGCCTCCATCTGCAGCCTGACGTCCTCAAAGTAAACATCCCTGTCCACCGTCTCCATGTAACGCTTGGCCACGTAGTTCGATGCCGACTTCCAGTTGCTGCTGTGTGAGAAATTGGACAATTTCTTCCTGGAGGGAAAGAAAGAAGGGCAACTTTTCAGCTTTTTCGTGGCTTCAATAGCTTTATCTGTCGATCAGGAGAAACGATTCACTTCTTTTTATTACATTATCAAAGGAAAAAAATACATGATTAAATCAAAATATACTACATAAAAGACACATAAAGTATTATTAATAATAATAATAATAATAATAATAATAATAACAATAATAATAATAATAATAATAATAATCAAAAATCTATTATTAAATACAAGTTACATTGTTACCCACATTGAAAGAGAAAAGAAATGGAAGTCAGAGCAGGAGATGGAGGAAATGTGAATGTGAACCACCACTTCATTTCAACAAGCTGAATACACACGTACGTTCTGAAGCACTCCCTCATGGCTCCTTTCCCAAAGGGCTGTGAGAAAGCAGGCAGAAGATGAAACACTCAGACAGTTTGCGATCTTCTCTTGACATGAGCAGATACCTGCGCAGCCATCTTGATGTGGACCTGGTCCTGAGCCCACTCTCCTGTGATGGCATTATACCTGCATGAAGATACAAGTTACAAACGCCAGCGGATGTTTCCTCACCAAATCAAATTCATCTGGTGTGATGTACAAGGAACTATTTCTGATTCTGATTCTGATCTCTGGGCTCAGGTTCTCTGGTTATTATCTATGTGTATATAGCTGTAAATTAGATTTAGAAAATGTCACCTTCCAGTTAACTAAGACAAACATTGTGCTCTATTTCAACTGATCATTCTATAAACTTTGCAGGCATGAATAAATAACACAAACAGATCCTTTTACTGCAGTAATTGTCAGTTTGGGCTATATGGAAGTTTTTTTACATGACAGGACAGCATGTTCCACACAGAGAAAATGTTTCTGTTTCCCACCTGTTCCATTACAAATCACACTGGACAGATGGACGTCCATGCCTCTGCAGCTTCTGAACTACAGACCCTCAGTCCACAACTAGCATGAGTCCCACTTGGTGATGTACAGCGTGGATTTTTTTCATCTGATTTGTCTGATACCGAAAATCAAACCGATCATTTGATGTTGACGCTGTAAATTAGTTCCACTGTAGATGTCATACCCCGGTCCAAATCCATCACATAAACTCTAAACAGGGTGGAGTCTTTACAAACGGGACATTAATAAGAGATGAGACTGTCTTAGGTGTGAAGCAGCTCTCACTGAAGAACCAGCTGATCAGCGTTGGTCTGGGTCAGTGTGTGTGGATGTGAGTGTGTGTGCGGGTTAATGAATACCGCCGGTCCTGTGAGTGTCACAGCTGAAACTCAAACTAATGTTCCCCACGCACAAACAGTGGTTGGTTCTAAAATCTGGTATTTGCAGTGTGGGAACTCAGTGTACAGTGAAAGAATTCCTCTGCTCCCATCCAGGGGGCAGAGGGGACGGACGGAGGAGTGAGGTTACATGTGGGTAAAATTAGCACATGAAAAGAGAACTCGAGGGCAAATCCAGCTCCTGACAAGCCCTCCTCTCTCTGCAGTCAAGTCCAAACCCTGTGCGTTATGTAACAATGTGCACTCAGAATGAGGAATTCCTTCCTTTTCCTGATACCAGCTCAGCTGCTTTGCTGCCTTCACACACTGCAGGCTGAAGTGTAGAAGATTCCTCTAACACAGAAACATGGCGCTTTGTGACACTTCAAGCTGTTCTAGTTTACACTTTTAGCAGTAGGTCACACGGTTACACACCGTGAAAGACAATTATCATTCTGATTAAAGGGAGAGGGTGGAAATTTACTACCTTTTTGTTTTACGTCCACCCACTCCTTTTCGAGTATGTGAACTACATTTTAAAAAAATGTCCTTATTTACATATTCAAAATAAACTTTTCAGTTTAAGGGTTCAAAGTGTTGATTATAGTATAGCCAGCAGTTCTTACTTAGTTACTTTTTAAACATTCTGCATAACCGTCTGTGCCGGCCGAACCGCCTTCGTACTGAGCCGACACACTATTTTAAACCCATCCATCAATAAACTCCCTTCACAGACCATTTCTGTACAAAACTTCTTGCCGCTTAACCAGAGTAGACATTTATCATGTCGTACGACTCAACATTCACATGTCACAAGCACAAGCAAGTGTGACTGTCCTGATAAATAATCAGTAACACTAAACACACACACACACACACACACACACACAGTGTTTAAAATGCTGTTATGTTTTACACATGTTTTATTACGTTATTATGCTGCGTCCTGTTAACTGACGTACCTGTAGCGAACACAAGGTTCAGTCTCTTTGTCCTCTAGATGAAACTCGGCCCACGGGTCAGGCATGGCTCGGGCCTTTTCGATCGCATGCTTCCATGCGTCCTATCACAATGAAGACACACATTTGTAACTTCTGAACCTCACGGCTGCATTAAAGAAAGTTGGGGACACACCACAGTAAACTGGAGCCTGTTGGAGAACCACGGTCATTAGTTTGAAACGGGTGTGACAGCATGCAGGTTTGGAGGAAACAAGGGTTGATGAGGAAGGAGGAGGCACCCAATTATTAAATCAAAGTCTTTTACACATAAAGATTGAGAGTCCAGTTATTGTTGTTGTTGTTGTTGTGTGATTTCTAAGAAACAACTTTCTACACAGGACGATGAATCACGTGTCAGTCGTAACCTAAACCTTTCCAGAAACCCAATCAGGGATCCATCCTCCACAGCACAGCTGCACACCGGTTGCTGTCTGACCGTCAGCCGGTCTTGACTTGTTTACTCTGGGCAAAAGTAAATAACTATGAATGTTTTTAAAGAAAAGTTTCATGTCACGACTTGCTCACATGTAGCAGCTACGAACATTACAAAAGTCCTAATAAGACATATACAACATTTACACGTTTACTTTTTTCTTTTGTTAAAAGCAGCAACACCTATATCTACTTATTACTTAATTCTAAACCACAATTCTCAAAATACCTTTAAATGTGAATATTTGTTAAAGCTATCAAGAGTAAAATAGTGTCATGGAAGAAAAGATGGTCAGTGGAGAAGGGGGAGTAAAGGGAGATATAAATTGATCTGTAACATACCCGTGCGCTCTCAGACAAAACCTTGTATGAGCGAGGTTCTGCCACACTTTCCATTTCATTCTATGCAGAAAGGTGAAGAAAACGACGACTTTCCATCAGAAAATATGCACCAACATTCATTTCTTGACTCATATTGACAGAAACGCCACAAAGTCAACTGATGACAACTGACAAAGGCCAACAATGAGCTTCTAAAAGGAATAATCTACAACACTGTGATCTAACTACATCTCCCTCCACTACTACTTATAACGTTCACACATAGTTCAGCCAGCGCCAGTCAATCGACAAGCAAACACATGAAGAAAAAACCCTCTGCTACTTCCTGTTCCTTCACGGTTTGACGTTCCGCGTTGGCTGACGGACGTTCCGCCTTGTCGTTCACATACAAAGACAAAAGAGCAAGCACACAAAGATTCTCTGGAGGAATAAATAACACACCTTACATACGGACTTACATACAGATGTTCAAAAGAAATGTACATTAGGTTGATTTACTTTTAAACTGTATGTTTTAATGCACTATAATTCCACCCTCACCCTGTTGCCAGGGCGACAGCTCACCTTGTACATGAAGTTGTTCTTTGGTAGAGAGTTTGACAGCTGGCGGCTGTGAGCCAGGTTCTGCAGGTAGTGACAGATGTCTTTGGCAGAGTCATCCAGGATGGGACAGATGAAGTGGTCGTCGTCATCGTCGTCATCGCTGGCGTTGGCATCACTGAGGGAAGACGCCCGCAGGTTGGGGCCACTTTGGTGGGCAGGTGGTCTCTTGGCGCTTCCCTCCTCCTCCATGCTGAACATCAGGTCGTCCTCCATACTGTCCCCTGTGCAATGGAGTAAGAGAGTACAGTAGTCGGGAAATCTGCTGCTGGCATGTTAGTACCATCACTCTGCAACAGCTGTCGACTGGACATCTGTCCAAGAGTTCACTCACTCTCAGTTTCCGATTCTATCTAAAACGAAACTGCTCCAAAGTCTGTTGGCAGGTGATTTACAGAACAATGACACAATACAGTTCCTGTGCTGCTGCTGCTGCTGCTACGATTGGGACCGTGCAGAGGTATGATTGGAGAATATTATGTTACTTTCCTCGCTGCAACGGAATGTAAACGACTGAGATCAGACTTTAATGACCTGATAGTATGTGCATGTATTTAACGAACAACCAGTTTAAGAACAGAAACACACCTTAGTTTACTTTATCGTCTCAGAATGGGATCCAGTCCAGTCGCTCTTCTTCTGTCTCTCAGTTGCTGTTTGGTGTTGACGAACGCGACTGGCTGCAGGTCAGGTCTGGATGGCTCCTGGTTCTCCTGTTGGTCCTGAAGGTCCAGATCCTGCCCACAAGCGGCCTGTAGTTCTTGTTCGGTCCACCACAGCGACGTGGACCCGCTGCACGTACCACAATGCTGAGTGACAGCCACGCCCCTTTCCCCTGCTGCATTCACTTATATCGGAAATATAAAATGTACAGGCAGCAACATATTGAAATACTCCCGATATATATATTTATGCAGGAATGACCACATAACATAATCAGTGTTTCACAAAACAATTAAATATACGTATCTTTTACCACGATGTAGCACCTTTAATATGTATAAATATGTATGTAACTTGTGTGTAGTGCGTATATTACGGACTTGTGAATGCCGCGATCTCCAGAGCTGTCTGTTAGCAGCATGCTAAGAAAACAACTGGTTTGTTCGCCAGTTGACTATTAGACATGGATGTTGTCCATTGATTAGCTAATAATAGCTCATAGTTTGGTATTCCTTGACACGCCGACGTGTGTGTTTGGTTCACACATTGTCTTTGCTATGCTGATGTACTTTCGCGTTTTACATTTGCTCTGTGCCTCCTTTTTAGCATAATTGCACAAAAATCCGGGCAATATTCAGCGAACTTTCTGGACTAAAGTAACATGGACCAAGGAAGAAGATTCCAGAAGGGAAATAAATGTATGACATATGTGATCACTGTTCAGTTGTTAAGAGAAATCTTTTGGAGATATCGCCCAGTTCGCTGCATCGGTAGCGTGGCCGAGTGGTCTAAGGCGCTGGATTTAGGCTCCAGTCATTTCGATGGCGTGGGTTCGAATCCCACCGCTGCCAGATTATTATATTTCTGAAGGCAAATACTGCTTTTCTCCGAGCACATTACCCGCTTTCGAAGTCCTGTACTAGACATACACAAACTAGTAAGCAAAACACGCGTCAAAGGCATATGCGTTTTACTGCCCTTATTACAATTCAGTATTCAATATAACAAAGTCCGTCTTCTCTGTAAGTCGGTAGTGTGGCTGAATCGTCAAAATGCACAAAACTGCTTTTCAGAGTATTTTAAGTACATAAAATAATGTAAAAAGAGTACCAATGTATAGAATTTAGGAATGTAAGTTTTAAAAAATTTTAATATATCCAGCTGAATTAGTTGTGTTTGGTTCAAATCCTTTTCACACATACATTATTGGAGATTTTTAAAATGGAGATCACATCCTCATGGAAAGTATCATGTCTTAAAGCTTACGGTTTTCCACTTCTGAGAAGCCACCAATTGTAATTTCTGGATGGCCAACTGGGTGTCTTCAGATGATACCCCAAGATGCCACACAGCTCGCACACAATTTCCATAATATGGATACATGAGGACTCGTATCCCCTGTCCCAGAGCATCCTCCTCTCCCTCCCCAACCTGGGCCATGAGGGCACAAAACTCAGGGGGGGTCAGAGTGGAATTCTGAAGTTTGAAACGCACGATGTTCGTCTCCACAGTGTCCATATCTATTGCAAACAGGGGGGGGTCACAGTTTTGTAAAGCTGGGAGAAGAAAAGAAAGATGGACATGAGAGCACAACCACAATGGCAGCAAGTTCTGATAAACAGAAATGAACCAATCACCTCGAGCGAACGTCTTTGCATTGCTGTGGTCTTCCTCCAGTCTGTCTACCATCTTCAGCAGGGACAGTTTTCCAGCTGCTGCCAATATACCAGCCTGTCGTAATCCTCCGCCCAGGGCTTTACGGCACCTTACTGCCTGGGATATGAAATCTTTGGGGCCTGCCAGCATGGTTCCAACGGGGGAGCCCAATCCCTGTTACATACCCAAACACTCACTCCACTTTCAGTTGTTTCTGTGAAATGAACCAAGGTGCTCTGCAGTCCCACCTTAGAGAGGCACATGCTGACGGTGTGTGTGTGCCTCAGGATGGTGGATGCAGGTACGCCCAAGGCCACAGCGGCGTTCATCAGCCTGGCTCCATCCATATGAACTGACAGGCCGTACTTCTCTGCAAGGACGTGCACCTGACATACAGATACAGCTGCTGAGTTTCCATTCATCCAGTTGAGCAGGTCTCCAGCTGTAGGTCAACTGTGACACACCCGACGGTCATCAG
>CAAKHB010004571.1:0-14808 GCA_901007665.1 Aeoliscus strigatus
TTTTAATTCACTCGACAGCCGCGGACCTGAAAAATTTTACCAAAAAGTCAAGGAATCCAAATTGGCTCAAATTTGCGTCAGTTGATGCCAGTCGGCCGCCGACACCCGTGGGGGTTAGAAATTTGACCAAAAAGTCAAGGAAAAAAATTTGGCTGAGATTTTTGTTTTTTAATTCGCTCGACAGCCGCGGACCTGAAAAATTTGACCAAAAAGTCAAGGAATCCAAATTGGCTCAAATTTGCGTCAGTTGATGCCAGTCGGACGCCGACACCAGTGGGTGTTAGAAATTTGACCAAAAAGTCAAGGAACTAATTTGGCTGAGATTTTTGTTTTTTAATTCGTTCGACAGCCGCGGACCTGAAAAATTTGACCAAAAAGTCAAGGAATCCAAATTGGCTCAAATTTGCGTCAGTTTATGCCAGTCGGACGCCGACACCCGTGGGTGTTAGAAATTTGACCAAAAAGTCAAGGAAAAAAATTTGGCTGAAATTTGTGTTTTTTTAATTCGCTCGACAGCCGCGGACCTGACAAATTTGACCAAAAATTCAAGGGATCAAAATTGGCTTAAATTTGCGTCAGTTGATGCCAGTCGGCCTCCGACACCCGTGGGGGTTAGAAATTTGACCAAAAAGTCAAGGAAAAAAAATTGGCTCAAATTTGTGTTTTTCCACTTCGGTCAGCCGTCGACAGCCGTGGGGGGTGAAAAATTTTACCAAAAAGTCAAGGAAAAAACTTTGGCTCAAATTTGTGTTTTTCTACTTAGCTCGACAGCCACAGACCTGAAAAATTTGACCAAAAAGTCAAGGAATCAATATTTGCTCAAATTTGCGTCAGTTGATGCCAGTCATCCGCCGACACCCGCGGGGTTGAAAAATTTGACCAACAAGTCAAGGAAAAAAACATACTTTCCTGGGATAACTTTCACGTAATGTATCATTTAGTTTCTCCTGAGTCACTGAATCACAATGCACTCAATCACAATGCACAATGCACTGAAGAGAAATAATGCAGAGTGAATGTGCCCAAACATACAATAATAGTTTTACTTCGAATCACCTGAATTGTATTCCGCAGGTGGTTTCTAAGGCTCAAACAGGAAAGGAAACGAGTGAACCTGGTGACACATGGAAGAAGTATCTGAATATGGCAGCTTTATTTCAAGTTTAAAGATATAACTTTGTCTAGTCAAAACTCCTCAATCCCAGGACCAGATGTGTCTCCACGGGGATCAGGAGGAATTGTAGTTGACTCCTACAGATTGAAGTTGTAATAGTATAGTTTACATGAAAGAGACAAAACTGCTTTATGGCCATCACATTTTTTGACTTCCTTATGTTAAAACAGATACGCTTGCTACGTACCTTTGGCAGGGAAGCCCACTGAAGATGAAATGCACTAAAATCAAATTTATACATACAGTCTCAGACAGTTAAGTAACTCATGTCTCAAGTTGTACATATGGATGGATATTTTTATAGTTTGTCATTATTGAGTGAACTGC
Source organism: Aeoliscus strigatus (assembly GCA_901007665.1). Lineage (NCBI taxonomy): Eukaryota > Metazoa > Chordata > Actinopteri > Syngnathiformes > Centriscidae > Aeoliscus > Aeoliscus strigatus. The sequence goes on from CAAKHB010004571.1 coordinate 1,502, forward strand.
AGTGACATAATTTCAGCAGTGCACCACAAAACCAGACAGACTGCGTGCAATGACAGACGGGTGGTGTCGTATCCACTCACCGCATCCTCATGAGGTCAACATGCTATTATCACGTCTTGACTGTGGTCTGCTGCATCAAGTTGTTCAACTCAGACATAGCCTCAGCACAATGGTTTGGATATTTTTGCTCTTTCGTCAGAGAGGTCAGGGGCCCATTTAACAAAGCAGGTTTAATGAAAACTGTGAGTTTGTTAAATCTAAAACCTACAGTCTTCAATTACATTTTCATGGAATTTTACAGAAATCAAACAAAATGTCTTCTATGTTTCATATGTTTAAATTCAGCTTATCAGCAATACTCAGGTTTTCACTCAATATGCTTTCTGGAATGGTCCTTTTCTTTGCTTTGTGTCGCCTCACATGTCTCACCTGCAGAGGGAGCTGTGGGCTTTGTGTCACTCTCTCCAGGTTCTGCTGGGGATTGTTGGACTGCTGCAGCACAGGGTAGCCATAGGGAGGAAGAAAGTAGGGGAAGCCCTGCGAATGAAAGCATACATTGAAACTGGTTATTCATTGGTGGTTTGTGTGTTCGACTTCATACCTCCTGCCTGGGAAGCTGGGGAAACCCATAAGTGGGGTACTGGAACTGTGGAAATATCTGTGACGGAATCCAAAAAGAAAATATTTGACCGTATTACTGTGATTATTATTGTGAATAGCTTCTTCTTCTTCTTCTTTTTTTTTAGTAGCTCCAGCATTAACACAGAAATATATGTTAACGGTGTCAGTACCTGCACAGGGTTTTGGGGCAGCTGAGGGACATTAGTAGCACTAGGGTCCTATGGTGGTCCAAGCTGCTCCTGATGAGGGGTGAGCTGTTTCCCTGGCCAGGGGTCAAAGTCAGGGGTCCCTGGGGGCCAAATGGGCCGGCCAGTAGAGGGTTCAGATTCAGCACCCGTGGAGTGAGCAGCACCTCAGGATGTTGAAGCACATACTGGGGAAACATCAAAGACCCCTGGACAAACATGAGAGGTTCAATGATTTACTTTATTTGAGAGAGGTAAAGACTGTTACTGATGATAAACTGGTATTTTTAAGTTGTAAATGAAAGTAGGAAAGACAAGAAGATAATATAAGATAACCTGTGTTTGTTCAAGAGTTGCTAGGGTAAGTCCATTCAGCCTCAAGATCTATACACACAATAAAGAATTACTATGACATTATTTGTGAATGATAAAAAGACACTAGTTGAACAACACATTAAAATATAAACCTCATTGCTGTTGCTTGCAAGAATTCCAATCTTCACCTGTAAAACAACATTGATAAGATAAAAATATGCATTAAAAGAGCATTTCAGATTCTCATAATAATGTAGAAAGTTAACTCACGGGGAGAGCAAATCTCAGTGTGAAAAGGCAGACCAACAGAAGGGCAGTCTGCAGCCTCATGACATCCTACCATGTGGAAGAAACCAGAATGTCTGTTTCGAACTTGAACAAAAATGGTAATTTTGAAAAGAAAACATACCAGAGTTCTTCAAAATGATCTTACCTGTCTTATGATGAGGTTTCCCTTTCTGTCTAAAGTGAGCTGTTATAGGCCTCCACCAACCCATTCAGACAACGTGTGGTCGGTGTGACAGACATTCCTCATGACATTACACTCAGACACATCAGGTAAGCATGTTATCAGGCGTAAACCATGTCCCTGACATCATCCTCATAAAGCTGTTGATAAAGCTTCATGCATCTAACTGTATTAAATAGTTCATCTGATCCAGCCATCCGTGAGTTCAATATGTCAGAGTGTTGTTTACTTTTAAGTCCATATTGTAGCCTGAATGTGTGTGTGTGTGTGTGTGTGTGTGTGTGTGTGTGTGTGTGTGTGTGTGTGTGTGTGTGTGTGTGTGTGTGTGTGTATACACTACCGTTCAAAAGTTTGGGGTCACTGAGAAATGTCCTCCTTTTTGGAAGAAAAGCTTTTTTTTCCTATGAAGATAAGATGAAATGAATCAGACTCATCTAGACATGAGGTAAATGACTATTCTAGCTGGGAACATCTGATTTTAATGGAATATCTACGTACATCTACAGAGGCCATTTCCACCAACCATCACACGTGTGCTCTAATGATACATTTTGTTAGCTAATCATGTTAAAAGGTGAATGATGATTAGAAAACCTTTGCGTAATTATGTTTGCACATATGAAAACTGTTGATTAGAGAAGCTATGAAACTGAAATTGTCTGGGTGACCCCAAACTTTTGAACGGTAGTGTATATATACATACAGTACATTTCCTTTGGTGTTCAACATTATGTGTCTTTCTTGTTTCACTGGAAACTTTTGGGCTTTGATAATCAGGGTGTTTGTCTGGAAATGTTGTGCTGAAGCCTGAAACAGAACAGGAAAAGAGCTTGTGCGTCTATTCTGAGGCTTTATACTGATTACACTGTGTCATGCAGGTTAAGTTAATTTTTTTCCCTTCTTGTGTTGGCTTTCATGTTGAGTCAAAAGACACTCTCTGAAGTATAAATATGTGTCAGATTATGTGAATATTATGTGAAGATTTTCAGCTTCAGATATTGTTTATTTAATAAATGACACATTTTTAAAAAACAATTCACGTATGTTGTGTATTTGTCATTAGTAATGGAGATGATGATTCATAAAGATGGTTATGGAACTGAAGAAAGAGATGCGATGACATGGTTGATGACCTGACTGATGGGAACCAACGAATAGAACCGCATTTTGACTGGCAATTCTGCCAGGTGTTGCTCAATTTACATTCCCCCTCCTAACAAGCACTTCTTGAAGACACGAGAACAGCCACATTAAGAAAGATAACCCACAGAATGTGAAAATGTCTTCTCTCAATGACAGCAGACAGTCAACGGGTGATGAGATGATCATCACTTGACTCATATGTACAGTAAAGAGAAGACAGGTTCAGAGTCCAGTCACTGTGGACCTCATCACTGTTCTGACTGGCTATGTTTCTACGTTTCCTCACAGAGGGTCATCAGGTTTATATGGTTTACCTCAGAATTATTGATGCAGGCGTGATTGTGGCATCAGGACTGACATATGAGTTAAATCTTTAAATTTTATTTCAGGACTGAGAAATGCAGACCATGACAGTGGAAATCCATTGCTTTGTATAGAGATTTAATCATGAAAGTGCAAAGACAAACATTGACAGCAGTTGCTAAGAAGGTAAAGTTTTAACAGTTTTAACATTTCAAATAATGTTTTAAGCCTCAGTTCAATGAGTAATTCTGCATTAAATCACATGTGGTTCAGCAAACTGTGCAACATATTTACTACAAATGAGCTTTGTAAACTTTCTCCCACTTTGGAATGCTTAAGAAAACAGATTCAGTATAAAACCTCCTATCTAACAGACTCTATTCATATTTCTACCAGCTTTGTCTAAAATACAGAAATGTAGCACCACTGTAACACCAGTAACTACCAACACTTCTCCCTCTATAGCAGGAGGTATTATGTTCATTTTTACTTTCCTTATGACACAGAGGCTCACTAATGCCGCACTGTCAGAGCAGCTTCCAAATGCTGGAGTTGTGGACAGGGTACAATATGAAACTCAGAAGAGCAGGTTGGTATCAATGTCCTCTGTGGAGAAAAATAGACAGTAAGAATAAGTCAGCATTCTTAACGCCGACAGATACAAACGAGAAAGGACAAAGGTCATCACCAGATGCTATTGCAGAATTTATTGACCGTATATGTATTTTGCTGGTTGGTAATCATTTAATATATTCCCAGAGTGATTCTCCACCATGATTATGGCGGACCATAAATGTGTTATTGAATATGAAATGTTCATCACTGTATGTTTGGGTTCATACACTGCTCATCTTACCGTTTTTGATACCAAAGCAGGAGGTCCACTCTTTGAAGGACACCTGCTTGTCCCTGTCTGCATCACACTCCTGGAAGAAACGGGAGGTGCAGTGCTCCATCGGCACCAGAGGGACTCGCAATGGGGCCAGTTCAGAGTGGGAGAGGAACCTGTGAGGAACTCCAGGTCAGTGTGAGCATCTATTTGACGTACAGCGATGCTACTGATATACTGTAATCAGCTACTTGGCCAGTACTGGCGTCTTGTTACCTCCACTAAGGAGGTTTCGATTTCACGGGTTTGTGAGAAGTCAGAATAACATTGGAGGCACTTTTATCATTTGTGGTGGATATAAATTCAAACACTTAAAACTGAGCTAAGAAATGATGTTCACCTGTCGGAGGGATGCTGGTCCAGCTGAGCAAACTGCCAGTGAACTGGGTAGATGTACATGTTATAGTTCTTCTCAAAGTCTTGGGCAAGAAGCTCAACAGAGTGATCGCCAGCATGAAGACGTCTCTCGCTCTCAAAGATTTTTTTCACCTGCAGATTACAGGTCAGTTTGGTGAAGGTTCAAAGCATACAATTGTCCTTAATGGGGATTTCGGAAAACTACACAGATGATGTACTTGATTGTTAAATTCCAGGTTAATCATACATGTGTCGTCCTGATTTTGGGCAGTTCAACGTACTCTGAAACGCTGCTTAGCGGTGAGGAAGCCAGGTGACATGGAGTCATGTTCATAGAGCTGCAGCAGTACATTTTTCAGCCAGTCTCTCATTCGCAGAGGGAACTGGACCAGCTCAGTGTCCACACATTGAGGTATTACTGAGAGAAAATACATAAGGGAAAAAACATAGTCAAATCATTTAAATAACAAAATAATGAAATAATAATAATAAAATAATGTGGTTGTTAACAGCAGATCTTTGGATAACAGTTACGTTTGCATGGGCCGGTGTAGTCCAGGTGAAGTCTGCTCCCTCTCTTAGTGCCTTCCAGGTTGCATTTTGTGGCAAAGAGTTCACATGACGTATCATATGTTTTATTGTCTGTCCCACACACCTGCAGGGCAATAATCAGTAATACACTACTCAGTTGTTCTTCTTTTCCAAAGAGCTCCAGTGTCACTTTCAAACACCTTTAATGGCACTTACGTGGTCGAGTTCATTCACACTGGGATAACAGTCTGTTGGGTCTTGACACACACAGCTTGGCTTATTGTCCACATCAAGTTTACATGTCTTTCCACGTTTGCAACGGAAGTTATCGCACGGATCTGGAAAAAATAGAGACAAACAGGAAAATGTCAAAAATCACTGACCTAAGTACTCTATTCTACACTGAGACCCAGTGATCTAATAATCACAACACATCAGCCCCTGCATTCCTCTGCCGTTTGTGTTGGTACAGTGAATAAAATCTACTTGAGCTCTCATATTCTCTCCTTAAGCCTGCAGAGCTGTGTTTTGCTTGTGACCGTGAAGCGAAGTGGCACTATTCATGTGGGAGTTTCAGCATAATGTTCCAGTCAGCAGATTCCATTGTGAGACTGTTGGTCTAGTGAATCAGTCAGTACGGCGGTGGAATTAACACCAACCAGGAGGGGCTTCTGGGTGAGGAGAAGGTCTGGAGCTCGGGTAAAGATCCACCGTGGCTCTGATCTGCACTGGATTCATACCCACCAAAGGGCCCTGCAAAGAAATAAATACAGATGCAGCTTGATGAGACAGCTTTTTTTTCAGCTTATTCCGTCATATTTCAGTTTCTCTGACCAGCTCTTATCACATATCATTTTTCCTTTATGAGAACCTGCAACAACCACCTGGGGGCAGCAGAAATACTCACTGCTATTTCATCATCTTTTGATGACATAGTAGAGATACAGAGTCTATTACTGACGTCATAGTTTGGTCTCCTGAGACAACTACACACGTCTATGACTGTCAAATGCAGAATCATTCTAATTTAGCCACTTGGATAAGGGCAGGGGAGGTATTTTTCTAAACCTTCAACCACAAAATAATTTTTAAAAAAAACAAAACAAAAACAGTCAGCAGTATGACATCACTCATGACAGCTGTGGGATTGAATCATAATTATTAAATTGTTGGGTTCAGTACAATTGACCAATCAGAAGAAGTCATGTGATGTATTGTCAAAAAATATATTTATCAACTTAAAATAAATATGTTGTATCCACTGTCGTACCCATTTTCCTGCTCTTCGCCTTTTTGCTTTTTGGACTATATTGTCTGTGCCCTCAGACTCAGGAGACACTTGGCTCTGTTCCTCTGATACGTCTGATTCGTCCCTTTGAGGCGAGTGCTTCTTCGTCCTCTGGTTCTTCTTTTGTTTCCTTGTTTTTCCTCTGGTGTGATTTCCACTCACATTCTTGATATTTTCTTCCACCCTTCCAGCCAGTTGTGACCCGGATTCATAGTCTATGTTGCTCCCTGCTTCCTCAGAGTCCATGTCCTTGTCAGTGTTTCTGCTTTTAGCCTTAGACTGAAGGTCTTTACCCTTGCTGTTCTTATCCTCTTCAAGCTGCTCCTGGTTATATTCTTCCTCGCTATCTGCTGCCTCTGTGTTCTGTATGTCTTGTTCATAGTCCTCTGCAATGCTGGATGGGAGAGTGAGTTCTTTGTCCCTTACTTCTCTCTCATTTGGAAGTTCTGCTTTGGGAATGGGCTCTTGAACATCATTGTGGGCTTTCACTGTAGCTGAAGGAATATGCAAAGGTTGCAAAATACCGCCATCCGCAGCATAGTCGACATCAACTGGAATCTCTGAGTCTGTGCTGCCATCTGCTTCCTCCAGCAACAGCTCTCGGCCTTCTCTACCTTCCTTTACGCCCCGTACGGACTCCATACTCATATCACTGGTTGACATCTTGTCTACCTCCTCCTCTTCTACCTGATCTTCGTTCTCCAACATTTCAACACCTTCTGCACTCTTGCTTTTCAGCTCCTCTTCTTCATACGTCTCATCATAACTTTCTTCGGTCTTTTCCAGGATGTCATCCTGGTTCTTCCCCTGCCCGTCAGCTTTCTCACCCTCAATACCTTCTACACCTTCGCTTGAATCCTTTTCACCTCCACCTGTCTCCACTTCTCTGTCCAGCTCTTGAATTTCTGCTTCTTCCTCCTCCTCTTCTGCCTCCTTTTTCAAGAGGTCCACCAGTTCCTCCTCACTCAGCAGCACTGGTGTGTGTTTATCTCCCCTGTCGCTCATCTCAAACTCCCTGTTCTCTTTTTTAGAGTTTGCATTGTCCTCTGAGCTCAGCTCCTCATCTTCTTGCTCCTGGTTGCTGTCCTCAAAAGTGACCAAAGTAGGTAGGACGTGTGCCTTGTTGACCTCCTCGACGATAATGTCCTTATTCAGGAAAAAAGAAGAATGTTTACTTTCCAAGCCACAATTCTGTGATGCTTTAAATAAGACTATACACATTAAAGAGTTTTACCTTTTCTTTGGCTTTCAGTGATATCTTGTGCAATCCATGGTGCTTTCCGTGAGGCTTACCATTTACCTGAATGTAATAATGGATATGGATTCAATGACTCAACTCTTTACTAAATAAATATGTATTTGCACCTTATGGAATTAAGAAGAGTAGACTGTCACTCACAGACAAGGCAAATGTTGCTGCCAGAAAGCAAAGGAATACTAAGCAGGCCCTCATACCTGGAACATTAGAATGCATAAAATATGAACGATTTCTGTGAAACACAGAATATTCAACTCTATCACAGCCTGACTTCGAACTGGTCACAACAAGGACTTGGTAGATCTTTCAAAACTGAGACAGATGAGTGCATCTGTATGCTGCCGGCACATTCATGAGACAGAGCAGCGGGATTGGCCTCCACTGTTGCCATGGTGACAGGCCTCTGAGCTGCGCCTCTCTCAAAAGTCACATTCAGAGCTAAAGTAAACATCACAAGCTACCAGACTGGAAAAAAGTTGACTAAGTCCACCATTTTTTCCCCCTGATCTCTGCACCCCCCCAAAGCAGCCGTTTGACCTAGTGAAGACAGAGCAGGTGTTGGCCAGAGTGTGAAAATTAATGATAATAATAATAATTAGTATTAATTATTATAATAATAAGAAGAAAACATTTGGGGGATAATTACTATTACTACCCTCAAAGTTACAATGTTCTCACAGCTACTGCTATTCTTTTTTCACATAATTCAGACAATTCATAAACATTTTTTGGTTCTCTAGAATGAAATTATTGCCATCAGTTCACCATAAGTCAATACATGAGCTGAATGTAAAACATTATTTGCTATATCTATGTATATTCTACTATATTATAACAGACTATATTCAGTAACTGTGAACACAAAAATGTGCATAAAAATCATTAAAAAAAACACACACATCCTAATGGCAACATGATAAAAGACCCAGACACAGCAGCTGACACACCACACAACAAATTCATTTACAGACTTCAGCTGTCTATAAAGCATGTAATATATGTATAATAATACATAATACATACATACATGATACATAATAATAATAAAAGATATATATATGTTTCTGTTCAGCAGAAAATTACCTGAGGCTGGTAGCTGCAAGAGAACTGAGAATCCCGCACAAATACCAGTGTACGCCTGTGTCGAACCTGTGAGGAAGTCCTTTTGCAATGCAAGAGAGCACTCACACTGTCTGCACAAACTGGTATGACACACACACACACACACACACACATTTTTTTAGGGTCTGTGATGCCAACACTTTCTAACGCTGGGAGGGTCTTTTCTTGTGGGGGAATCCTAGAGATTCCCCTGTGGACGGCAGGCTGCTCGGACAGATGGCAAGAACAACTTCTCGGTTTTACTTGCAAGGACGAACACCATCAGCAAATGCTTCACGTGAATCGTGCTGAGGTGCTGCCCCGCATCGTTATTTAAAGGCTTGAGAAACAATAATAATATAGGTGGTCAGTGTTGTGTGAGTGTGCGTGCATGAGCGTGTTCTTCGTAGGCGTGTTCTTCGTAGGCGTGTTCTTCTGCGATCATGTTACAGGTGGGTTGAAAACCAAGTTCATTAGATGGGTGGAGTACATTCTGTAATGGGTTGCTCGTACGTAGTGATCTTCTTCCAGGGCGTCTTGATCTCAAGTCAAGTTGACCTTAATTAAACCTTGTTATACAACTAACGTGGCATAGTTCATGTCGAAATGAAAACAATGAGATAAAGGATATGTACATTTTCTTCTAACATTTCTGGATGTGAAATCACAGAGGCACGGAGAAGGGTGTAATAAAATGGAATAAATCCTCACTTGGGTTGTACTGCTGTGAATTATAAACTGTCTTCTTTTTTAAAGATTAATTTCTTTTTGGTGGATATATGTTCTTTATCTTGAATTTTAATTGATAATCATTTCCAGTATTAAGCTCTCCTTAATAGGTTTGATTCAGTTTTGACTTGAAAATGTGACACAAGCCATTATTTCAAGAGGATGATGATAAATTGGAATTGGTCAGTGTCTGCAATGAAGAAATAAATATGCTGCTGAATGTAATGAAACTTTATTGGATTATTGGATCATTTTATATGTAGAAGGTATCTTCCTATAGCGTGCTAACACATATAATGAATGTACAGTGGTGTGAAAAAGTGTTTGGTTCTTCTGGATTTCTTTTTTGGACCTGTCTACGAATGTGAAGTAGACCAAAAGATCCTCAAAAGTTGGACCTCATGCTGAGATCCAAAGAAATTCCGAAGCAAATGGGGAAAAAGTAAATGAGCTCTATCAGTCTGGAAAAGGTTCTAAAGCTTTGGGAAATCAGCAAACCACAGTGCAAGCCATTATCCACAAATGGTGCAAACATGGAGCAGTGGTGAACCTTCCATGGAGTGGGAAAATACTCTGTGGGCTGACAAGACAAAAGTTGATGTTTTTGAAGGGTTTGTGTCCCATTACATCTGATGTAGAAGTAACACCACATTTCAGAAAAAGAACATTGTGCCAGCAGTAAAATGTGGTGGTAGTAGTGTGACCGTCTGGAGATGTTTAGGTGCTTTGGGACCTGGAAAACTTGATGGAAGGTGGATCTGAAGGGGAATATAAAATATATTCAATACATTATAAAATACACATGAAAATGTGTTGTGATTCCTACACCGTTCATCTGATTTGGATGTAAATACCCTCAAATTAAACTCTGCAAACTTGATTGTTTCATTTCAAATCCATTGTGGTGTTGTACAGCGCTGGAATGCTGAAAATTGTGTCAATGTCCAAATATTTATTGACCTGACTATGTCATGATGCCCGGCAGCCTTTGTCACATTTCATTTAGTTGTATTGTAGACCATAAATTTCCTCAGCTGAGTTCATCACGTTTTCCTGTGGAGGACATCAGAGCCTCCACTCTTTCCTGTTGGATCCATCTGGTTCAACATTTCCAAATTATGTTTACGTTTGCTGCTGGTTCTAACATCAGACAGGAGAAATCAGATCATCACAGATACACAAGATCCTCGGATGAATATCTCTACGTTGTATGACATTAAAAAGTTAAGTAACCTTTGGGCAAATGTGCATACATTGTAAGCTGTGGGTTGTCGCGCCACAACAAGCATCAATCATCCATTCCTCTCTCCTCCCCTTTCTAAAGCGGGCCCTTGCCTCAACTGGTTGCTGTGGTTTTCTCCAGACTGCAGAACATCCCCTGTCTAATTACATGTTTCTTTCACATAGCTGGACTCAAAGTGAGGTTGAACAAGGAATTATGTAATCTAATTTTAGGACTGACCATATATGGATGTCCAGGAAACTGTAATGAGTCTCAGGGAGGAAATACACAGTCTTTATTTGGACTTCCTACTGTACATGCTCTCCTTACAATAACATGTCCTTTTTTCCAACTTCAGCGTCAGTACTCAATATGTTACAAAAACGTGGTTTCACTCATATAATTTCAGCATATTTTCAGTCTTACGACCCTCAGTTAGTCTTGATGACTGAGGTCCGCACTACAGTGTAAACACATTTAGTGAGCATACTTTTTAATACTACGTTTAACCTCCTTTAGATTTGTTTTTCATTATATTATATATATATATAATTGTGTTTCTTGTCTGCTCCTTGTAATTGATAAATAAACTTTGTGGTTGGAAAATACACCAATAATTAAATTCAATCCACTTCACCAGAAACACATGTGACCCTGTCTGGTCCATTTTTCCTCTGCGAGTGGGTGAGTTTGTTTCTAGAGGCTACAAACCCTATAGTTTAGTAATCTGAACTGTATTTCATGACAGACTTGGTGAGGGGTGGAGGAAATGTTGGGTGAATGAAATAACTGCGTGTGTGTATGTGTGTCTGTGTGTCTTTGTGTATGTTTGCGGTGTGTATGTGTAATTATCATCTTGCCAGAATGGATTTGTTTTGAGCTTGCTCTCCAGAACAAGTACACCTTATCGTGTGGACAGCACAGACAGCCGGAAGGAAGTGATGTCACCAACTTTGGTTGAGTTGACATATATACAGTAGAGACTTGGAGTCTCTTCAGAACACCCAACATCCAGCTTCCATACGCGGGTCTCAGAAAAGGCATTGGGTTGACCTGCAGACTGCCAGAGCTGAACAAGAACCACTTACAACATCAATTCCTCAACAAACACACAGAAAGGTATGGTATCTCTTATCTTTCATATTTACATGACACTCTCAGAATTCTGAATGGATGAAGTATCATTTTTTTGTCAGGTTTACATGCTTTAGAGGTATTTTGAGTCTTTTTTCCTTCATTGAAGAAGAGATGAGTGAATGTTTTGTTTAAACTGTACCTTTGAATTAAGGCTGTAACAATGTGATTTTCATTTCTGTTCCAGAATGAAGCTCACCATTATAATATTTTGCCTGATTGGGGCAGTTTTTGCAAACCCAGTAAGTGTACATTTATTTGAAAATACGACTGTTATATACATTATGCCATGGAGGCCACATTTAGCATACTTCTGTCATTCTTTAGTGAATGTGTATTCTTAGTTTAGTTTATAAGAATAATACAAAGCTCAAGTTGTTAGTTTACATTAAGAAAATGTTAAGTTCAACCCCAAATTAAATTTTCTGAAAATAAAGGTACAAAATCGATATAACATAGAAACCTACAGTATGCCATTTTGTATACTGTATGTTACTTTAAAAAAACATATCTAATAATATTGTTTCCAGCTACTACTGCTATTGCTCAGTAATCTTGGTTTTCTTCCACAGATTTTGTACAACATTGCTTTGGAATCAAGTGAGTCTGCAGCAAGCACGGTCAGTGTTTTCATTTATTTCAATGTTATTTTTAAACTACACGTCAACAGACATAGGTAGTTGGTGTACATGGACAGTGTATTACTGACCACAGAGTACTGACAAAAGCAGTTAAATGATTTCCAATTCAAGCTCTTCTGAAATTGCATCTTTTTTTAGAGAGAGAGATTCAGTTTGTCTGTGTTTGCTGACAGTGATGATTAATGTGAATCTATTATTCATTCGCCTAATTTCTTGTCTTATTTTTTCCCCCCAGACTGAAAGTTTGTCTGTCTCCCAGTCATCTGAAAATGACACATCAGAGCAGCAGGTAATACGATCAGGAAAAATCAAACCAAATCGGAAATGATTTTCTGATCATGAAAAATTTCTAACTGCTTACTTCCACCTAACGAGATGTGTATTTGTATTTGTGTTGCAGACCTCTGAAGAAACTACCTCACATCAAGTGAGTCTTTTAACAATCTTCCATTTCATCCTAATTTTAGATTTGAACCCGATTATTTGTTTCATGAGTTTGAATTGACTTTGTGTATCATGTATTTGCAGAGTTCAGAGTCTAAATCACTGGAATCTACTTCTGAGGACAAGGTGAGTAGCATGTGATCTTTTTTATTTAAAAAAGAAAGGGATTTCCCAGGTGGATTTGATCATTTTTGGTTTGATATTTAACTAATAAATAATTTGCATTTTAGGTTTGTGTGGAAAATTATTAGCATATTAGAGGGAAACAAATCACCATCATTCTTCATTTGACACAATTTAATTGTCTTATAGTCTCATAGTCAGTCTCTTGAAGAAAAGTGGGAAAAAAAAGTCCTTTAAGCCCAGAACACAAACGTCAGGAGATTTTCATTGACTTGATTTCTGATTCATAAATTTTTTACAGTTGTGGGCAAAAACAAAGAACAGAAAAGAGAATTTGAAAGAAAAAGTAATTAAAGTAATTAATTATAAAATAAATGTGTTATTACTCAGTTTTAGTTGCCAAACAATCAGCAAATTCAATGATTCTAGAAGTAAAAGTGTGTTTGCCTTTATCATTTTTAACAGACTTCAGAGGAGAGTAGCAGTCAGTCAGATGAAGACAATGGGGTAAGAGAAAAAGTAATGAAAAATCCTAACTTATAATTGTCTCATCT
>CAAKHB010004571.1:14828-64720 GCA_901007665.1 Aeoliscus strigatus
AATTTAATTGTCTTATAGTCTCATAGTCAGTCTCTTGAAGAAAAGTGGAAAAAAAAAAAAGTCCTTTAAGCCCAGAACACAAACGTCAGGAGATTTTCATTGACTTGATTTCTGATTCATAAATTTTTTACAGTTGTAAAAATGATTCTAGAAGTAAAAGTGTGTTTGCCTTTATCATTTTTAACAGACTTCAGAGGAGAGTAGCAGTCAGTCAGATGAAGACAATGGGGTAAGAGAAAAAGTAATGAAAAATCCCAACTTATAATTGTCTCATCTTCACATTGCTAATGTTCACTCTATTTCCACAGACAGGCTCCACGGTAGAAACCAAGGATGACGCCATTGACAGCAGCAAGATTCATGGGCAGGTGAGACATCACTTCATTCTCTCACTTGCTTAAAACAACCTGCTGACATTGAAAGCAGCCAACACACTCTCTTGCTCCTCCCTCTCCACCAGATTCAGGTGGAAGAGCTTTCCAGTGATGTCAAAGTCCAAAGTGCCGAGGATGACAGCAGCTCAGAAGTCCAAGGCCAGTTTCAGCAGCGGACTGTGGAACAACCCGTTCTCACCTCCACCCTCCTGACTTTCAAACAGAGGAGCAACATCGCTTTGGGCCATACAAGCCTGGAGAAGAACTCCATGGACAGCAGCGAATCCACCAGTGACAGCGCAGACATAACTGACCTTGGTGTCACAGCTCCCACCGTTGTCATTAGAGACAGCACCAGCAGTGGCAGCAACGAGACCACTGATTCCAGTGAGAGTACCAGCAGTGAGTCTGGTGAGGCCAGTAACAGCACCAGTAGTACCAGCAGTGAGTCCAGTGACAGTACCAGCAGTGAGTCTGGTGACAGTACCAGCAGTGAGTCTAGTGAGGCCAGTAACAGCACCAGTAGTACCAGCAGTGAGTCCAGTGACAGTACCAGCAGTGAGTCTGGTGACAGTACCAGCAGTGAGTCTAGTGAGGCCAGTAACAGCACCAGTAGTACCAGCAGTGAGTCCAGTGACAGTACCAGCAGTGAGCTAGTGAGGCCAGTAACAGCACCAGTAGTACCAGCAGTGAGTCCAGTGACAGCACCAGTAGTGAGTCTAGTGAGGCCAGTAACAGCACCAGTAGTACCAGCAGTGAGTCCAGTGAAGCCAGTACCATTAGTAACAGCGATGACATCAGTCAGGCCAGTGATAATACCGCCTCCACCATAACATTTAAACAGAGCAACATTGCTTTGGCTCAGGTAAACTTGGTGAAGAACCCCACAGACAGCGATGAATCCACCAGTGACAGCGCAGACACAACCGATCTTAGTGTCACAGCAGCCCCCGTTGTCACTAGCGACAGCTCCGGCAGTGATTCAAGTGAGTCAAGTGAGGCCATTGACAATACCAGTGGTGAAAGCAAAGAGTCCAGTGAGGCCAGTGACAGTCCCAGTACCAGCACCAGTAATGACAGCAGCGACACCACTAAGGCCAGTGGCATTACTGCCTCCACACTAATGACTTTCAAACAGAGCAACGCTTTGGGTCACGTAAGCTTGGTGAAGAACCCCACAGACAGCAACGAATCTACTAGTGACAGCGGGGACACAACCGACCTTGGCGCCACAGCTGCCCCCGTTGTCAGTAGTGACAGCTCCGACAGTGACAGCAGTGAGTCCAGTGAGTCAAGTGAGGCCAGTGACAATACCAGTAGTGTCAACAATGTGAACAATGAGGCTAGTGACAGTAGCGGTAGTAACAACAAGACCAAAGAAACCAGTGCCAGCAGTAGTACTGAGAGCAATGAGACCAGTGACAGTGGAGAGAGTGCCAGTAGCAACAGCAGCGAGAGCAGTGATGCCAGCAAGAGCTCAGAGGACAGTGACGCAAGTGACAGTAGTGAGCAGAAGAAAAATTGCGTAAAAGGAAATCAGAGCTGTGAAAGTGAAGAATATTTCTTCCAGGATATTGGAGACGATGCTCATTATTCAGTGGACAATATGTTGGTGCCAGATGAGGATGACAGAGAGTTACGCCTCAGGAGATGATGGTCTCCCATAGTGAACTTAAACACCATCAAATGACCTTCCTGTAACGTCCAGGTTGATTACTGGTTCTAAATCCTGATTTTGGAATCATGTTGCCTGCAGCTTACTGGCATGTGTCAATGTGACTTTTGTATAATGTATCATTTCATATAGTTTTTTTGTATAATAAACTGATAATTATTTACACATTTTGTGTGTTTTGACGTTATTATACATTCTAACTTAACATATGGGCCTTTACTTGTATTTGCACAAGTGGCTGGTCAGCTCAGTTAAAGTGTGGCGCTAATAACACCAAGGTTGCAAGTTTGATCCCTGTTCAAGCCACTCAGACTTTTACAAAGTGAAGATGTACTGGTCTATTTACAGAATAGTTAAATATTACCAGAGGATATCATGAAACTTGAGTGGTTTCGGACTTGCTGTCTCTCTAAAGAGACACTAGATGGCGACAATGTGCCAAAATGATCAAATAAGCAGATGTTTGTAGGTTATCAATCCCTATCAACGTTGGCAGTTCCTTCATATCTATGGTTTCAAATCTGTTCAACTTAAGTATTTTTCTGTTTGAAAACATTTGCACATTGAGAATAGAAGGAATAAAACACCACAAAAACTATAAGGTTGCAGGTAGCACCACAGTTTGCATTGTTTCTCTAGTCCAGGTAGCAGCTATCTAATTATATCGAATATTTGAGCTTATGTTTATCATGTGTCATAATGTGTTTCATAATGCTCCAACACTTATAACGCAATATAACCCTTTGTACTTTTGGGCTGTGTGGACACAGAGCACCAATGATGCCATGATCATCAAATCATTATTATCAAAGCTGGAATTTGCCTAGATTTGACTTCTTCAGAGAATAATTCTTCACTTTAGAATTGTAAATATAAATCAGACCACAGTTATTTACAAAACTATGTAATTGAACATATCTAAACATGTCTGAAAATGATTTTTTTTATTATCAAAAAAATATATCAACCAGCATAACTCACTGCAACTTTAAAGTGTATGCTCTAAAACTCACTGAACAATAGTGTTTGTAACTGAAACTGTCTGAAGATGGACACAGTGTTACCATAACTGCCTGTTTACTTAAATGTAAACCACCCCATGTTTACTTAAATGTTAACCACCCCACAGTTTGAAAACATGAACAACATTCCATTTCAAGGGAAACTTCTCAGTTGGGAAAATGAGACTTCAGATGTTGCTTCAGAGATGGGACCGTGGGGAATTCTTTGCGACACACATGGCAGCGGAGGGGTAGTTTCAGCAACTCACTGGTACCTTCATTGACCGTGACCCTTCCATTTGTTTCAAGCATCTGGATAACATCTGCAAAAAACAACACTGTGCCATTTGTGTCCTTGGTTCCATCCTACACTTACATTTATTAATAGATAGTAACGTTATTTCACAAGTGTGAAAACTGACATTTCTCTCACCTTGAGATTCAATGAAATAGTCTGTTGTGAATGAGTTCCAGTGCTTTTTGTTCTTCAAACAAGGAGAGTCAAAGTCTTGGCTGATTACATGGAGGTGCACATGACTGCAAGGACATTATTATTTTTATTATTTTTACTCTTCGCATCTGATGTTACCAATATGTGCTGTACTTTGTTTTTCAGTTTGCCTCATAATATTGAAACAAGACTCGTGCAAT
This sequence comes from Aeoliscus strigatus, assembly GCA_901007665.1. Classification (NCBI taxonomy): domain Eukaryota; kingdom Metazoa; phylum Chordata; class Actinopteri; order Syngnathiformes; family Centriscidae; genus Aeoliscus; species Aeoliscus strigatus. Next base: position 18,530 of record CAAKHB010004571.1, read on the forward strand.
TCTGGGTTGTAGTAGCATGAACTAGTTAGCTGTAATAGCACCACTCAAACGGTTGCCCCTTACCTCATACTCGGGATGGCGTGGTACCCTTTGCGGAAGCTTAGCGAGTTAGCATGTGGGCACTGCTGGACCATCTGATCAGCAACATCCTGCATGTGTCTCAGCAGACTGCAGTGCTCCTGGTGCAGGACGTTCAGACTGCTGATGGACTGCCACGGAAGGACCAGCCAGTGATAGCGGGCCTTGGGGTATTTATCTTTGATTACTACTACTTTTTCATCCTTATACACCTATAAAGATGAAATGAATGTCATTTAAAAGTAGCCAAGATTTCAGACATGACCTAGGTTGTCTAGTAGATATTTTCTGAAGTACCTGCATTTTAGGATCTTGCATTGAAGCCTTCAGCTCTTGGCTCCAATGCCCTACACCTCCCTGAAACAAATAACATTGCACTACATTTATGCTTTGACATAATCTATATTTATATTAGGAAATAAACACCTAATTAAATGTGCACCAGCCGCAGATCAGGCACAACTCTGTTTTCTTACTTTGGTCCCTGTGCCCTCCTCGTGCCTGACAGACACAGAGACTTCCTCCCGCTGTTTGGCTACTTTCACACTCGGAGCCTCTGTGTGGCCCACTCTGTCCTCTGACACCGGCTCATGTGGTCTTTTGGTGCAGCCGGTGTTACCGCTGCTATCTTCCTTAAACTGTACAGTGTATGGGTACAGCTCATTGACAATATGAAGCTGCTGGCCCGGCTCCATTTTGACTTCTTTTCCCTGACCCACCACTACAGAGTCAACGGAGGTGGGATTCAAGCCAATCTTTGGAACAAATACAGAAAACGGTCAATTAGTGATGAAGTGGTCAGTAGCGGAATTGCATCTAACAAGCATCTTCAACTATCTTACCTGTTTAACTCTGACATAACCTTTATTCCAGTCTGCCTTCAATTCAACTGGGAGAGAGTGGATAGAATTTGCAGGGATTAAAGTAAAATATATGTTAGGAACAACAATTTTAATAGAAGAGCAGACAACTTAAGAAACTGAACGGGGTGTTGTTAAGAAGTGGTAAAACATATTATTGCAATTGTTATTACATTATTGTAATATTACCTCCCCCTGCTTATTTGAAATAGTGATAGAGACGAAAATTACATAATTGTGAATGAATTCATCCATTTAGAATTATGTCACGTTCGGTCCTCCATACTTCTGGGACACTTAGTAGATTAGATCAGTCATGTTGAATGTACAACGCTATAACTTCCTAGCTAAGTATTACATTTCATTCATTCATCTTCTTCCAGCAGCAGGGTCCACCCTGGACGAGTCGCCAGCTCATGACAGCACCACATGAAGGACAGACAACCATTCACACTCACATTCGCACCTACGGCCAATTTGAGGGCACCACCGTGTTGCCTATCACATTTCAATGAATCGTTATTACCTTGTTGTCGGGAGCATTTTTTATCTTTAATAGTAGTTTCTGGACCACGACCCAGGACAACGGCCTGAAGGTGGGGCAGCTGAATTGGTTTATGAATTCCTTCCTGGCTGACAAGCCAACAAATGGGCATGTTAGCATCTTATGTAGACTTTAAAACAAAGCAACGGAATGATTGAGGCTATTCCATGCGCTTTTGTTGACTCGTCGCCTTTACGTCGCAGGAAAATGACGTAATTAAGTTGCGTGTTTCACACAGGAAGCGAGTACGAAGATTCTGGAATAGTGAGTCGTCACCTGAGGTCTCCACTCGATTTTGGAGTTGAAGTGTTTCCTCTTTACCAAGGTGAGACAATTCTATTACAATCATACACGATTTGCTTGTACACGTACCACACATAAGTATTAGCCTAAGCTCAGATAAACTGTTAGCCAGTATTAGCCAGCTAGCATACCCCATGCTAACATATTCGGGGCCTCTTGAGTACTTGTTGTTTTTAAATAGTGATACAGTAAAGGCAGGGACATTGGCATGGTGCTATAAAGAACATGCGTACACGTTGTCGCTAATATATAAATATGAACAAACAGTTGTGTCGCTATGAATGAACCGTGTTGTTGTTGTTCGTAGCTTTGGTTTGGTGAACTCATTTTCCCTTTGGCTGTTCAGAAGGAATCGAGTTCGAATCTTTGACCTGCAGAAAACAAATCATGTGATATACTCGCTTGACAGTGTGCTGCCAGTATAGGTAGATTGGCCTTGTCTGCAAATGAAATCAAAATAATCTGACCTCGTTGTTGTTAATCAGTGTTGAATACTGCGGTTTTCAGGAATCGAATAGTAGGATATTTAGCGTTTAGTGTTGTAATAGTAATAAACTAATCCACTTTGAAGTGGATTAGTTTCATATGACTGGGTAATCATAGAACATTTTACTGTGAGTGATTTGCAAAAAAAAAAAAGGGCTGTGAATTTTGCATAGTGTCATTTGAACAAAGCGCATATGCTGCTACCTCTATTAGACGATGCGACATTATTAATTCATTTGCTGATGAAAAGGTCATGAAGTCTGACTTGGTTTTATTTAATTTGGCTAAAACAGTTCCCTCTCAACTCACATCACATGAGAATCTCTCTTTCTGTATCTATTCTGAACTCTTACAACAAGATAGCAGTTGTATTTTACTTAAACTTATTGACATTCCTGCAAGCCATTAAAGCCAAAGTGGAACTCATTATTGAGATACTGATCACATTCTTCTCTGAAACTTTCCAAGGTTATCGCTGCAAGGCAAACATGGTCAAGGAAACTGCTTTCTATGACATACTGGGTGTGAAACCTAGTGCCACACCAGATGAATTGAAGAAAGCCTATCGCAAACTTGCCTTAAAATATCACCCTGACAAAAATCCTACGGAAGGAGAGAAGGTAAGAACCAGTTGTTGAGTATAACACCAAACATTCATATCAGTTTGTTTGACATCAATTTTAAAAAACATATCAGGGTGTAAGCAAATTTATTTTCACGTTGTATTTGCATTGGACCTCTGTGACGTGTCTGTGTCACAGAAATCCAAACAGCCATACTTCCACTGGTTTCTTGTCTTCACCTAGAAATATTGTACCATTTTCTTCTTTGTAGTTCAAGCAAATCTCTCAGGCCTATGAGGTGCTGTCAGATGCCAAGAAGAGAGAAATTTATGACCGTGGAGGTGAAAAGGCCATAAAGGAAGGTGGAACTGGTGGCGGTGGTGGAGGAAGCTTTGCATCACCCATGGACATTTTTGACTTGTTTTTTGGAGGTGGTAGTCGGATGCACAGAGAGAGAAAAGGTACTGACATATTTATAGATGAATTCAATCAATGCAACACCAGAGAGCACTCTTCATTTAAAGTAGCGTGACCTGATAATCATATGTCGCTGAAATCGCTCACTTCTGCTAAATTGTAATTTTCTTTTTTTGCGACAGGGAAGAATATTGTGCATCAGATTTCAGTTACCTTGGAAGATCTTTATAATGGAGCTACAAGAAAACTCTCTGTACAGAAGAATGCAATTTGTGAGAGATGTGAAGGTACGTCATAAGCTTTTCAACTGCATACTTTGAGTTTATTCCACAGTCCCTATTAGTGTAACTCACGGGGTTATTACTAAATCCAAGTAGGCATTACAGCACAATTCGATCCTAGTAGGCTTAACCATGAAAAGACTCCCTGTCCTTTTAAATAAACACATATACACATATAGTTTGAACATAATCCCTTTTTTTTTTGTTTAGCTGGTCGTTTATCTTTAATTATTGTATGTGCTAAGCCTGAACAGATTAACGGTTTATTTCCTTCTCCAATGACAGGTCGTGGCAGTCGTAAAGGAGCTGCGCAGACATGCATGTCCTGTCGTGGCACAGGTATGCAGGTCCGTGTGCACCAACTGGCACCAGGTATGGTCCAGCAAGTGTCCACAGTGTGCCACAGCTGTCAGGGCCAAGGGCAGAGAATCAGCCAGAAGGACCGCTGCAAAGCATGTGGGGGTCGGAAGAGCCTACGGCAGAAGAAGATAATGGAGGTCCATATTGACAAGGGTGAGATCTATAGGAGAATTACTCGAAACAAGTCAGTGATTGCTGGAATCTCCAATCAAAACAGTCAAGTGTTGCACATTTATAAGCTTGACACTTAACCTCCTCAGGAATGAAAGACGGACAGAAAATAGTTTTCCATGGAGAGGGAGATCAGGAGCCAGGACTTGAGCCAGGTGACATGATCATTGTGCTGGACCAGCAAGAACACCCACGATTCACCAGGTAACATTCTTAATAGGGACTACTGTACTATCAGCATGGCCCGATGTTGAAGAACGTTCTAGATTGGTGTAAGAGACAGTGGGCCAGATACACAGGGGCTGATCTAGTCTGTCTGACTCTATGCTATGCGTGGTGACTGGCTTCGTGCGCATGCGCAAGCAACACACCGTGCGGACTCCCACATTGTTTACAAAATGGAGTGAGCTAGATGGAACTTTTCCAAACTACCTCAGCCGACAAACTCGACTGTGCTGTAAATGTTCTGAGGGGTGTCGCAAAAGTTCAAATCATAACACTACCAACTTAATCCAGGAGCATGCTGTTCATTGAACTGAATAAAAGAAACAGAGGCGGTACGAGGTTAGCTCACTTTGAGGGAAGTGAAGTATTTTCACCGAACAGTGCGCAAGCAACAAAAATCACAGAGAGGGTATTGAACTTTATTGTCCTGGATGGATAACCGCTGTCGATTGTTGGGCACAAAGGATTCCAGCTGCCACCTGGAGCCACGGTGCGACGTGGTTACATGGAAATATTTGTCAGATATCTGTAGCTCTGACGTTTCCCCGTGTCACTTCTAAGTTTAACTGCACAATGGCTGGATGAAAGAAAAGTGCAGGTGTTCACATTCCCAGTGTACACATTGGACTTTTAACATATGACATTTTAAAACCTTGAATTGTTGATGCTACAAGAGCCAAAGCAATTACCTTGGACCGATTAGATGAAGCAGCCATTTGTTTGTACTTTATTTGGAGAGGGCCAGTGTAGACGTTTGCACTTGCTTCATAGTAGTGTCTACTTGATTTGTATCTGTGCTTTTCAGATTAATATGAAAGGGGTTTTTTTTGATAGTGTATATTGCAGTAGTAGTTTAACAATGTCTTGGAAGATGAACTCTGGATGGATGTGAACTACGACACGACTTACTTGTTTGTTTTAGGAGAGGAGAAGACCTGGTGATGTCGATGGAGTTGCCGCTGGTAGAAGCTTTGTGTGGTTTCCAGAGACCTGTTCAGACTCTGGACAACAGAACTTTACTCGTCACTTCACATCCAGGTCAGTCAAGCATGTGCCCCAGTGAGCGGTTAAACAATTTGTTGTTATGTTATTGTCAGTTAACATATTTTAAAAAATGTTGGGCTGAATGTTTGTGCAGAGTTGTACCTTTCCATGCCACACTTGGTAGACATGGTGGTTTCACAAATCTGCTGCTGGTGTAAGTGCTCACTTCAGTCAGAACAGAGTGTGCGACTGTCCTTGAAATCAAGCCTCAACCAAACATGACTGACGTGACGCATGTTTAAGATTTTCTGGATTGAACTTCTCTTCTTCTTTCAACCACAGGCGAGCTGATCAAACCTGGAGACACAAAGTGTGTGTGCAGTGAAGGCATGCCAATGCACCGGAGACCGTTTGAGAAAGGACGCCTCATCATTCATTTCTCTGTAAGTGGCTGGAATCTTTAACATAGACATGCAACAATACTTAGAACTGTTGTGGTTCTCATCAGGTGGTGTTCCCTCAAGCCAACTTCCTACCGAAGCACAAGCTGAAAGAGCTGGAGCGCTACCTCCCGGTAAAGATGAATGCAGAGGAGCCTGAAAGTATGGACGACGACCTCTACATCTACGCCGACCTGGAGGACTGTGACTTTGAGAACAGAAAGAGACAGAGCCACCATCACTACTACATGGATGAAGATGACTATGCCAGCGCTGGAGGTGTTCAGTGCCAGACGTCTTAGGTCCAATCTGGTTTGTTGTATCTATGAGCCCAAACCCTCAGTTCATCAGAACGAAGCACCTTTTTTTACATGCACTTTTATTTAGTAACTTTTCCTAAAATCATAACTTTTAAATTGTTAAAGTTTTCCTTTAATCTGAAGTGTCCAGCTGATTGTTTTTAGTACCCTTGTTTATCCTTAAGTTTCAGGACTGGATGTCGTCTCTGTATTTTATTTTGTTTTCAAGTCACTTTGATTAAAAAATGAGGGCTGGTATTTTGAAAGGCTTCAGAAGAAAAAAGAAGGGTGCCTGCTTTTCATGCAGTAAGTCCTAATCTGATGCCAGTATATTAATATAGAAATATCTTTTTTCCCCCTAATGTTACTAAATCACTCGCTGTTGTGTGATGTGTTCAGTCCATTGTGTATGAACATCAGGTCATGAGATGTGCATGGATACTTGAAATGTGTTTTTAATTATTCTCCCTTTTTTTAAGGGCTGTTTTCTACCATTTCTGTGACCAAGATGTGAATCGCAGTCATAGACCGTATATAGACTGGACACTGAAGTGCTCATGGAAAGTGGAACTGTGGAACATGTGCCAAACTAAGAACTCATAGTACTGGTCAGATTTCTCTCCCATATTTATCCTGTCATTTAAAGTACTTCTTCTCATGTATTGTCAAACCATCATTTGTCTGCTAAGTTTGACATTTAGATGTTGGAGCACAGGGGCTCATTTTAGAATAAAAAAGACATTGGGACTTGATGGAATGTCAACTTTTCATGACAGTGGGATGGGGGGGGGGTCCTGTGACCTCTCTTCACTCCTGCATAATGAAAATAAGTGCATTTTGAATGTCCAGATGTTCTATACGGTCTGTGGTTGTAAGTGACGCTAATGTTGCAGGCAGGGAGAGCACTAAGGTTGAAGCTACTAGACGTGTTTAATTATAAATTCACTTCAGGTGACTGGCATGTCAGAAATGTTTCTTTTTCTCACTGGTATGACGACACAATAACTTACTAACAATTCAGCTGAGTGAAATACAGAATGTTTGTGTCTGCCTGAAAATCAATGATGAGAAAATTATAAACAAAAAAAAGTGTGCACGTCACATGTCACTGGTTAACATCTGGATCGTCTTTGGTCAATACTGGTGAGACTGTTTCATGTATGTTGAAGTCTGTCCATGTTAAGACCGACATCTGGATTTGTAATGACAAACTTCAATTGGTGTAGTGAGTTGAACATGTTCATGAGCTGTTGTCTCATATATCTATGTCTCATTAGAAACGCTGAAGGAACTGTGGAGGGTCTTCAAATCAGCACACCTGATACCTCATTTAACTTTCTGTTCTTCAGTTACCTGATGCAATTTTTGAGCTTTTTTGTGTTCGTGTGTTTTTTCTCTGTGGAACCATCATTGCTCCCAAGGATGGGTTTTACTTTTACTAAAGTCTCTGAAGTCTTTTTGTAATCATGTCAATAGAGTTGTTTTCAATGACCTTAAGAATGCCAAAGTGTCCCCAGAATCAGTGGGCAGTGTTTATTGCCATCTAGCCAGGACGTTGCAGAATGCAGCCAATCGACTGCACGTCCGTTTTCCCACGAGTGCAAAAGAACCTACAGTGGCCTCCAGGCTTACAGACTAAAGCTGCCAACTCAGCGTAAAAAGTACAAAATGTGTTGTTTATCTGTTTATGGTGTCACTACAAGACCACCTTCCCTGGCTGATTTTCAGTGAATGAAAACATGATTCTTAGTTTCAGTGATACATTAATCACAACATCGTGATGTATGTTTGTTTTAGTCCAGTTTTTGATATTAAATCCACTTTCAACCCTCACACTGGACATTGAGTAGAGCTAAGGATCTAATCATGTACTTGTGTATGCTTGTATTTTTTAAGTAAATTGTTTCCTCTTATTGATTGTGTGACTCAAATTGTGGATTTTATTACCAGGAGTGTACTGATTTGTTCATATCTGTAAACTGTTCTTTAATGCAATAATAGTTTATTGCAGAAATACTATTTTCTTTCAAATGTAATTCATTTCTAATGTAAATATACAGATACATTTAAAATACGGCCTTTTGGGGTTTTGATTCACTTTTATTTTCTCCATCTTATTTCACAGATAATCAGTATGACAGTGGCAGGCCATGATACATAATTACATGATACATAAATTCCAAAATATACAAAGTAGTGACGAGACGTTTTGCATTAACAAAGGTTGGTAACACATTGACAGTATAAGAGTAAAAATGTTCAATGCTGGTTATTTCCCACTGATGCACGGATTCAATGGTATTAACATTGCAGTAATGGCCATGTGCAAATCGGGTTATATACACGTACAGTATATACAATGTAGTTCCATTGATATTCTTGATGTTGTCATGCACATTGTACTAAAATTAATGTAGTTCCATACTTTTAACAGTATACTGAGGTAGCATGCAGGAACACTGAGGACAAGAGAGATAACCACTTACAAAAGTATCAATAAAAAAAATTTACCTGATATTGTCATTTACCTTTTTAATTTCATCAAAGGCTCCCGACACATGTTCACAAACATGCATTTTCATGTCTATATGTGAAAGAGATGAAAATGGATGAAATTCAAACTGCACTGGTGAAGTTGAATCCACGCGGAAGTGTGAGACCAGTATGGAGGACCTAGACAATTTTGCAAAGGTTTATCCAATGAAGACCTTACAAATCACCCAACAGCTGCTGCAAATTAAAAGCTGGAAGTTGGTATTATATATTAGTAGAAAATTATTATACACCTAGAAATGTTTATATATTACCACTTTCCCTGTTTTCTTAATTTGCTGAGTCATTACTTTGCCATCTGACCAATTAGGTGAAAAATTCCGTCAGCAGGATTATTTGAAACCAACTGGCCGATTTTCATCAAGCGTGGTGGTGGGGTCTTAAATACAGAGTGGTTGATCATTTATTGGTTCATGGATTAATGTATTGATTTGTAAGGTGTTTTATTAGTCCACATTTTTATTGCACAGCTAAAGAAAAAATAACAAAATACCTTATAGCCTGTGTAAGGTTGTCTAGGTCCTCCATAATAATGTGTAGATTACAGTCTTAAGGTTTCCAAAGTCTTAGGAGGCCGTCCTCACTGTAAGTAGCAAGAAGATTCTCATGTGGGTGGTGAGTGACGCCAATTACGTCTTTCTCGTGAACCTGTGGGTGCAGAACAATACAGATCAGTCCCCCCGTACCCATCCTGTCTCCCCGTCCGCCCTCTTTACAACTGCTACACGGTGGCAATAACATGTTTGAGTCAGTGAGAAAAACGTGAGCAGATCCTTTTAAACTGAATCACATTTCACCTAAATGCGATAAACGGCCTGTTCCTGCAGGCTTTTGATAATGATGTGAATATTAGCCGCAGAGCTTACAGTCAGCGTTTTCTCCAGCCTTCCGGTTGTATAGTTGAAGCAGTACAGCACCAAGTCTTCTCCCACACAGTATATCCACTCCCCACGAGGGGACACGGTGCAGCACACAAAGTCGGTTACTGCCTTTCCATTCACACCGAAGGTCTTCATAGTCTGAAGAGGAAGAGAGCAGTGAGCTTCAGCACACATGGCTGTAATACTTTTCATTACAGGAATAGTTTTCTGGGGTTGTTTGTTGAGATCCACATTCTTCTAGTGTTCCATTTGAGGAGGATCACTGAGCTAAAAGCCGGTTCGTTCATGACAGGACCTTTTGACTTGAGAGGATTGTATCAGAGACGTCTCACCTGACCGTGCATGTTCATGACAACCACCATGTTGGAGTGGTTACAGACCACAAATTGCTCTGGATTTTGGGGAAGAGGTATCACATTGTTGACCGGGACCTCTGATGTCAGAGATTTGAACGTGCGGCTGCATTCACACGTGTTGGTGTTCCAAATCTAAAACAAAAGAAATAAATTCATTAATTAGAATGTAAAGTATCACCCCCCCCCCCTCGTATAGTGTTATCAGATATGTCATAAAGACACAACTGCAATCAGACTAGAGGAATACTCAAGGACAACTGTTGTGGCAATGCCAGTTATATAATGACATGTACGGTCTTATGTTATATTCCTATAAACAAATGTGACATTACAACTAGTCATTGCACCTTAACTGTTCCATCAGATGACGCGCTGATGATGTGAGATCCATCTTGTGTGAAAGATGCATCGTTTACAAATGATAGATGGCCGTGGAACTCCTTTAGCGTCTTGCCTGTCCTCAGTTCGTGGAGCCTGAGAGAGTACATAAATACGTCTTTAAAAACCCACACAATCCTACACTTACAATGAAAACCACTTTTAACACAGGACAGGATTTTTCTTGAGCTCAGACAAAAAGCGCTGCTGCTGAGCGTTGTTATTTTTAGTGCCTGTGGAGCGACTGGGTGCAGATTAGTTTAACCATGACAAATGCTCACTGATTCACTCTGTCTCTGGGAGGATGATTTAGCATACGTAAACAATTCACACTCGCATCTCGTGGAATAGAAAGAAGAGGAACACGTTGCAGCTTCGTGCCTCAACACATGGCGTCTCAGCTTCACCCACACAGCACATGTGCTTCCACCAGAGCAGAAGCTCAGCCCACAAGCCCCCAGGACTCAGGAATAGATATTCAAGTCGTCAGCTATGATGGGGAGGCAGCGTGAGTGTGTCGCTCCCTTACTCGAGGAACTGGATATTTATATTCAGGTACACAATGTGTGCAGGCAACATGTGATATGAGGCAGCCGCTCAGAGAAGTTTTCATAAGGAGATCATTATCTGTAAATCAGCTGAGCCCTTTGATGGAGGTAGCCAGTCCTTAATCTTTCTGTAGGATTCTAGCTTGTGTGTTTGTCTTTGAAACATTAGTGAATCATGTCTGGGGCCTGTGAGAGCTTACTCCCTCCCACACTGGATGAGTAGATTTTAGCCGCCACAACACAGAAACTACAAAAAAGGATTGACACAGTATGAAACCGATTTATCCCCATAGACAAAAACAATGATAATAATAATAACAAAAAAGATTTTAAACAAGGTACATCAAAAATGGTCTCCGTCAGTGTTTTAATCACAGATTATTTTTAACAGAGCCACACGTTTTATTATACAAAGTCACTCTATCCAGATGGTGTTTGCATTCTGCAAACAGTGGGACGACCCACCTGATGGTCTGGTCGAAAGACCCGCTGAGGATCTGGTTACTGTCTTTGGAGAAACTCAGACAGGTCACACCTTTGTTGTGAGCATGCTCAAATCTGCGCAAGCACAAGCCACTCTGGATCTTCCACACCTTATACACACATTCACACACACACACACACAGAAAATATTAGAAGATGCATTTTTATGCCATGACAAATAGCCAAAAAGTAGTAATAAACCACCACGATTACTCGATGAAAGGATGGTTCTACCTTTATTTTTCCATTCTGAGCCCCAGTGGCCAGTAGATCTGTATCCTGACTGAAGCACATACACAACACAGCGTCGTCCATCATCATGAAGCTGTCTTGGGCCTGATACTTTAAATCCTAATTCATACACGTACACAGACACAGAGATAGAGAGGGAAAAGATAAATAAAACAACATTATTTAGACAGGATGTCAGTCTGCTAATGAGCTGTTAAATTATACACACGTGACAGTTTAAAGACATGTGAGTTTTTACCTTACTAATTTTCCCGGTGTTGAAGTTCCACACCTCAATGAACCCGTCCACTGATCCAGAGATTAAATATTTGCCATCAGGAGAGAAACGCGCACATTCCACATGCGACCTTCGTCCAAACTGAGAATCAAAATGTTACGGTTGCACTTTAACACATATGATCCACAAGGCATCAACCACAAATCAGGGTGACCCAGAGCAAGAATGAAGTTCTCAACCATGCTGCAGTTGTTGCAACTAGTGTTGTACATTCTCCCCTATATGTATGTACTTTTTACAAATTCCATCTGCAGTGGTCTACCTTTATGTGACGGTACAACTGGGTGGGAAAGCTTTCCTTCTCCATGTGTCTTGAACTGTCAATGGTCATTTCAGGAGAGGGATGATCCTGGTAGTCCAGTAGTCTCAAAGACTGTCAAGCAAGAAGGAAGAACAGTCAATATTTTGTTGGGTGTCATGTGGTCATAATCCACAATGGAAATGGGGGAGCTGTAAAACACTGGCTGTGAATGGTGTTTCTGAGTCATTCAGAGAATTCTACTGCGGGTTTGTGGTGCTCAGATGTGTCACGGTGTTGTGAATAAGCTATAAGATATAGAAGATATAAAATGGTAGACAATTGATTTATTATCTCATATTAAGCAAAAAAAAAAAAAAAAAAGGTCGTTTGACAAAAAGATATCAACTTATCAACTGAGTTGTTTCCCTTTTCAAACAATCTAGTGACTAGCACAAAGTTATTGATCAGCCTACTTACACTGACTTGCTCCAGGAGCCCCATGAGGCGGGAAGGAGGAACCACACTGACCTCCCGCACTAGTGCCTCGGCTATCGCCCGGCGCCGCTTCTCCTTGCTGCTGCCTCCTGGGTATGCCTGTGGCGAAGGTGAAGGGGTGTAACGTAGGTAATGGATTAAGTGTTTGAATGGACAAAACTTTCTTGTCTCACCTCACGTGGGTCAAAGTAGGAGCACGTGAGCATGTTTTCCAAGTGGCTGTATCTCTCCGGCTGTGTCTGCTTCAGCATGATCATGGGGTCGGTTTGCTTGAGGAGCGAGCGCGCTGCTCCCACCTCCCTCATTTCAATGAGCTCCATCACGACCTGTTGGAGATTTAATTGTTCAACAGCGGCTGCTTATTTACACGTGTGAGCAAAGACCAGGAGAAGAGCGTGAGTCACCTGCTCATAAAGGTCGATAAGGGTGTTGTCAGGCAATTTGAGGGACTCAATTGCTAGCAAGACAGAATCCCAGTGGCCACTTTTTATATCTGCGATGAAGCTGTCGATGCTTTCCACTGTGTTGAGCGAGACAGTGGTTTCCTCCTGTAAGGTGGTTAGAGTCCGGTAGAGGTTGTTCTCCTTGAGGTACTGCATTATCAGGCGGATCACGCTATAAAGACAAGGAGGGCATTTAACAACCACATGTTGATCTTATTTGAATTATTTGAATTAACTGCACTATTATCTTACCACAGCAAAACCCCAGAACAATTCAATTTCATGTTGCTATGCCATATTCCAAGTTCTGTGGTTTGGAACTGTAGTAAAACTATTAGTGGAAGTCAGTGTTTACTTTACTGCTGCAGGATGGTTTGCACATGGATGCTGATGCAACCAGTTGAAAGTTGTGAAGATGTGGACAGTGGCAAAACTCCCAAACCGATGACGACAGGTTTCACCCAACAACGTCTCAAAATGCAGCAGACACTTCTCTCCCTTCCCTTCATTCATTTATTTCAAACAACTAAACCATTCCACACAGTATCCACTGCAACAGGTCAGATGTCATGTTGTTCATATCACAAACAACTAGTCTGTCTGGTCTGGGCAACAGCACAGGGCAACAAACAGTGGCTGGTGTTGATGATTAATAATGAAAAATAAATCTATTGGTAGATTGGTGGGTTGGTTGGTGGGATGGTGAACGAGGGCTGTGGACATCCAATTATAAAAACAGCAAGAAGTTTCACGTGGACATTTGTTCCACATTGAAGTGCTGTTGGTCACAACTCTGTGTGACAGCTTCATCCTGCAGCACAAACTTATCATTATGTGATTTGCTCTTTTGGATGTGGGTCATTTGCACCAGTTGGTTATTGTAACAAGTTTATGCTAAATGTATTTTACACTTTAAGAAATCACCCAAAGTTGACAAGAACTGTGTATCACCCCTCCCCTCCTTTTTTCACAGGTAGAATAAATCATTGTGTGAGAAGATGCAACATCAACAGACACGTGGCCGTGTGTCTGTCCCAGCGTTATCGATACAACGGTCAAAAGAGCAACAAATGAACATTTTCATTGTTTACTTCTGTCAATGAAACGTCCCTTGTAGCTGTTGTTCGAATTTTCCAGAGCAAATAGCAAAAAAAACAGAAAAACATTTAAACCGAAAAACAAAGAAACAACAACAAGTAATGCGATGGTTTTTTTTCTTAATGATGATCACACAGGTGGCATCAACATTATTGCATCATTAATTAAAAAGTGCACTTACTCTGAGGGTTCCATCTCTGCAGCCATGCTGACGTTGTCTCCAGCCGATGCGGCACCGGACTGACTGAGATGGGACTCGGTGCTCGTCAGAGCCACGTGAAAGCTGCGTGCCCGGGACCACCCATTACACGTGCTTCTCTTGTGTACCGTGTTTTTTTTCTTTTTTTAAACGGTGTTCAACAGTGTGAAACCTTGTGACTGCCGCTGCCACGTAAAGTCTCGGAGCCACTCCTCCATCCCTGACGTATGCCGACCTGCAGAAAGGGTTCTGTCGGCACGTTGCGTGATGCGGGGATGAGGGGATACTGCAGCGGCCAGCCGCAGCATCAGCACCGCGCACGGACGGACGCTCGCGTGTCTCAGAGCGTGCTCGGCTTCAGGAGCCAGAATGTTTGTTCCAAACGTCCTCCAACGGAAAAGAAAAGTACGCCGGCCCTGCTCATCAGTGTGCAGATGCAGAGACAGTTGGATGTGTCCTTGGCTGTCGGTGCAGAGGAGCCATCATTGCCTCATTAGTGGCTTCAGATGTTCTCTCCCATGCTGCTTGTCACACACGTGTCTTCATGCGTTTATCCATCAGTGGTTGATATATCTAGATTCCCATGCAAATGACAAGTCATTTGAAACGACATGACTTTAGAGGGCACACAATCACCTCTGCAATAACATATACATATTTTATTGTTTTCAACATTTTCAACGTTACCGTTTTTTTTAAACATTTGTGTCGTCTATAAAACAATGTTGTTGTCCTGTTGTCACTAACGCCACTTTCTCCCAGGATGTACACATTTCATCCACATGAAGCCCTTGAGGATCACAAATGTCAGGAGCAAAAAACGAACAACTCGGTTATGTCAATCATCATTCAGTCAGTTTTGATGAGTCTTGTCTCTTGTAAACATGCATGAAAATAAACTGCAATCTGTGAGTGGTTCACCCTTGGGTGGTGTTGGATCCAATCTCCTATTACCATTTTTTACCCTTTTTTCTATGTGTGAGTGGATCCTGCATGTTCTTTTAATGAAGCGATAGGAGAAGGTATTTAGGCATAAATCAGTTTTAATCTATCAGTCAAAATGTAGTAAACAGAGCTCTGGGCCTGATCTTCGAGTCCCTGATCAACAACAGAGTGTGTCAGTTCACGAATTATTATTATTATTATTATTATTATTATTATTATTATTATTATTATTATTATTATTATTATTATTTATTCGTAATGATGATCCTGAGTGAAATATACAGTGGTCATATTTTGTTACTCAGCCAATGTTCGTGGGACTAGTGGACCCGCTGCATTTTTTCATTCAACACAATGAAGACTTTCGTCTTCTTTTTATTATATTATGTCGGTGGGCTGCGATGTGAATAAATTACATTTTACTATAAAAACGTGGAGTGGAGATATTTCTGGAACTGGGGACACGCGCTCGTGCGTGCATTTTCATGACGTCATCGCTGAGTATAGATATCGCGAGAACAGTTCGCTTGGGGACTCAGGTGCGCGCTAATTGGCCGTTGCCTCGCCGATGTGAAACACCGTTGTGTCCCGTGAGTAATTAGGTCTGATCTACTTTTCGAAGCGAGAAAAGTTGGTTTTCGCCTTTATCACTGTCCTGTTGTCATTTGTAGGCATCATGCCGTTGAACAACAACCAGGTGAATACAGTTTCTATTCGTCTTGTGTTCTACTTGTATCCCCATCGCCAGAAAGTTTGGATTTTGTCATCACGTGGATGAGCCTCCACATGACAACGAGCAATGCATGCTGGGGAGGTGACGTTGTTGGTTTCCCTACAGAAGGTCCAGACTGCAGCAGACAGACTGGCCAAACTGCCTGTTGTTGTCTCGGCATGGACCAAGCTGTCGGTCATGTACTGTGACACCAAAAGCTGCCACCCCAGGCTGAGGTCAGTCTGTGGGGAGCTGGAGAACAGGGTGGCAGCTTTAGGCTGCTTGGCGCGTCACAAGGTTTCACCTGTCCTGTTGAAGCTGGAGCCACAGAGCAAGTAGTACTTTCACGTGTTCTTTTCCCTATCTGGGGAACAACATTAATCACATGAAATCAATATGATGAAAATAATGCTAATTAAGTGAAATTTGCTGCAGCTGATAGTCGTTGTCCTAAATTCTTAGTTTCCTTTGCAAATGACATTGCATGCAAAAGTCTTGACTGGCTGGAGGAAACATTCCCAGTGCTCCACGTACCCACAGAGCAGGTACGTTTCAGCTTAAATCACACATTTCTTTGGGTAAAGTGTAACTCCTCTCTGCTGGTTTTCACCAAGATTGTCACAGAAGTCAAGAAGAAGATGCTTGACCTCCGTGATGTGGTGAACATTGCAGCCAATGGAACGATGGGATGTGTGCAGCAGGGTAACGACAGCGCTAACCAGTCCCTGGTGGAGAGAGTTGTCGCTGTGGCCAGCGTGGGACTGACTTCGGCTCTCAATGTGTCTGAGGCTCTGGTGGACCGGGTGCTTCCTCCCAATCAAGAAGAAAAAGGTATACCATCTCCATGACTGGTGTAAAACTAGATAGCAATTAGCATGTACCTCAAAATACCTTCTTGCTGACTTTGTAGAAGAAGCTGTTCACTTGCTGGAAGGTTTCGATGCTGCTACGCCCCAGAGAAGTTACCCTGTGCGGCTGGTTACACTCTGCATCAAGCTGTGCAGAAGAACTTACCAGCTGACTGGTGCCAAGATGCAGTCTGAGGTGTGCGGTCAGTGCCGTTTGTCTAGAGTGGTGGGTGTGAATGATTAGAACTACATGTCATCTTCTAACAAAGTTGTTTATCTTGAATCTGCGTGATTGGTGATTGCGACTGCTGCACTGATATATCACACAAATCTGAATGACATTCAGATTAAGTCGGAGGTCAATGGATTTTTTTTAACTGTTGAACTATTACACTTAATGTGGTCACATGATGACTGGATGTAGTCTGACAAGAGGATTATGCAAATTAACAGGACAGATTTTTAGGGACCTGGGTGGGAGATTGGGTTGGGCAGTACATTTTGGGGCCAACCGTAAGTGTATTCACTTTGGTTCATGTTGTTACAGAGGGCATTTACTGGTAGAAGAAATGATACAACTGATGTATGTACACCTCCAGATTACCTTAAACCATTCTGAATGTAACAAACATGGTGCTAATTTAACATGACTGAACTTCGACATTGTACAATGATGAACTACATTTCGAGTCACAGTGACTATTTGTCTGACCCTGTATTTTTCACCAGATCATGGGGACCTTGTCCAGGTCTTCAGAACTGCTTCGGGACCTCCAGAGCAGCTTGCTGTCTGCGGTGTGGAGCCTCCCACAGCATGTGCAGCATCAGCTCGTGTCTGCGTTGTTCTTAATCGCCCAGATGTACAATTTACGCTGCAGTTCATTACAACCCAAACAGCCTTTTAAATATGAACGTTCCCTCAGTCCTGTAGATTTTCCAAACGGTTTAAAAATCACCCCAATGGCAACAGATGACTGGAGAACCAGACCTACCACAGCTGTGTTTGAACGTGGGTGTCACGTTAGAGAATGCGTGCGACGTTTACAGGCTAATGGTGATTGAAGAGAAGTGTGGTACATTTCTCAACTTAAGTCATGCAATAAAGTTATTTGACACTCATGAATTCTTTGAAACTTAAGTAGTTGAAGAGTTAATTGTGGTTTCAACATTTCATACTGACATCTCATGTAAATGTGGTTCCTTTAACAACTTAGCTATTGAGGTTATAGGAGCTTGTTCAATTTATTACAACATTGAAAAAGAGATGTTCACCTTCAATACTCTGTCCAATATCTAAATTGGAATTACCATAGAATTATTTCCGTTGGTAAGAGACTCAAATGAACACAATTTAGAGCAACATTTTTACTTTATTTGACTGATTTCACTTCTGGCTGGACTCTGACTTGGATGTGGATGCCCTCAGAGAGGAAAGGCGGCGCCTCTTGGCGATCTGTTCCTGGCGTTTCTCCTTAGCCTCCTGTTGGCATGAATGCATTTCATTCAGATTTTTCAACAATTCATTTCCACCCTAACAATATCAACATATGTCCAAACAGTCATCTTAGACCTAGGACTGGTAACTGTCGTCACAATATTAAACAGCCTGATCATATGAGCCTTCACGTACAGGACCAGATGAGACTCATCAGCTGACAAGCTACAATATATTGATGCATGACACAATATATTGATGTCATGTATCCCTACATGATCGATGTGAGATATATTACACCTTCCTGTTTGCACTGGAGGAACTCCAACAGCAGAAATTTGAAGATGTGAAAGTTAACAGTCTAGGTGTTCAATTCAGCTGAGACAGGAACATTATTACAGATGTACTTTAACAAACAGAACAAGTTGTACCTTCATCCTCTTAGCCAGCAGCTTAGCATACTCAGACGCCTCCTCCTTGTTCTTCTGGGTACGCTGTTTCTTAAGGGCAATGCGGCGGCGCTTGTGCTGCAGCACACGGGGCGTCACCAGTCTCTGGATCCTGGGAGCCTTGGTTCTGGGCTTCTTGCCTATCAAAGACAAGGAGGGATGTGGTTTATCTCCAGGTCAGAAGTTCCAGATGAGGCTTGACAAAGATTTATTCTTATTGGCTTCTACTTTTCAATTTGCTATATCAGAATTGGGATTGCAGCAACAAGAAAAGTAAGCCAGTGGCAGTAATTGGCCTAACAACAATAAGCTGACTGTGCCTTTGTCACTGAAAAGCAAACCACATTGACAAAGTGACAAACTAGTGTTAATTGTCATCATGGGCAGCACTGTGATGTGAAGACAAAAAACAAGCTGACTGAATGGTACTTTTTGTCAAATTATGGACTTCACCCTTTGAACTTAACTGCAAGAGATGTAACTCCATGATTAAAGCAAGAAACATGAGTGACATTCAAGCTGACAAGTATTTATAAAGTTGTTGAAACTTGTTGGGAGATGTGGACTTGGAAACTACCATCAATGCCCAGTATCACCACAATGAACCATCTTCATAGGCACTGGAGGAGAGATGTTTTCTTACCTTCTTTAGTCAGGGGTCTCCTCACCACGTACTGCCTAACATCATCCTCCTTAGCCAGGTTGAAGAGCTTGCGAATCTTGCTGGCCCTCTTGGGACCAAGACGGCGAGGGACAGTGCTGTCGGTCAGCCCAGGAATGTCCTTCTCACCTGAGAAGAACAGTGGTTCAGTAACTTCGACGTCCAATGGCAAATACATTAGGATACATCTAAAAAACACAAAACCTTTCATGTTTGCTTAACTCCAAGGTAACCTTTGGAGGGACAGCTAAAAAAAAATCACAATCTGTCTTGCCAACAATGACAGAGCAATGCAGTTCAACCATCCATTGTCAACAGGTCTGGTCGCATCTGGTAAGCAGCTCCATGGTTATTTTGGCATCACACTGTCCCCCCTTCATGACTACAGTCCAATCAAAAAGGGTCTACTCGTGTGCCATAAACATTAAGGGGCATCAACAGGCAATGTGCTGCAGCAGAAAATGTCACCTTTCTTGACGATGACCAAGTTGAGAACACTCAGGTTGGCGTCAACGATGCAACCGCGGACAGACTTGCGCTTGCGCTCGCCAGTCCTACGAGGACGGTAGCAGGAGTGGCCCTTGCTGAGCAGCAGGCGCACACGGCCGTGGGTGAGCACACCCTGCTTCATGGGGAAGCCCTGCTTGTCATTGCCTCCACTGATGCGCACCACATAACCCTGGAAATGACAGCACAGCATTAGGTAACATTCATACACACCCACTGGTTATAGACAGGTGCTGCTGGCATCCATCCTCATCTGCACTAGTTCTCAGCATTAATCTGGTCAAGAGTATAAAAATGTGAGAGCGATGCTGTTTCAACCAGCCACAGTTAGGACTGGCTGCATCTGGTAAGCGGCTCTGACATTTTTCTGGCAACACGCTGTCCCCCCTTAATGACTATGAATCAGACAAAAAGGGTCTACTGGTGTGCCACACCATAATAAAAACGTAAACGTAACTATGTATTACACACACCACAACATGAGCAGGTATCCCTGCTTACCTTCCACTCATCTCCCAGAGGGTCAGCAGCCACCTCGGTAGCCATTCTCTTCTCATAGAAAGTGCGCAGCTTGCGCTCATCATCAACTTCAATCAGTTTTTGGCAGCCAGTAGCGGGAAATGAGATGTTCAGCTGCAAGAGAAAATACATTGACGCTTACACACAAACGTTGCTAACAGCTTAAAACTAAGCTGGCAAGCGAGAGCAACAGGTAATGTTAAGAGAATGTATTAAACAAATTCCATTACAGTTCAAACTGCCACTGACTCATAGTGTAATTCTTCACCGACGTTGTCAGGGGAAATAACTTGATAACTGCACGTAGTTATCCTGATTCGGAGGCCTGTTAGCTTCCCTACCGGTTGTTAACATGTAGCATGCTAACGGTAGCTCTCCGGTGAATGCAGGCTCTATTACGGGAACTAAAATGTTTAAACCGACAATGGTCGCCAATCGTTGTGGTTCTTGATGGTTACACGTATTTGGCACGCCTGCTTTAAATTCAAAACTTTTACGTCTATGCACATTGTGTCCCAGTGAGCCGCCATGTTTGCAACCAACAGTGCAGACCGGTCAGCCGGCGTTAAGTCAGTACAATCAAAACTCATCCTGGGAGAAAGAAACCAGATGGCGGCAACAAACAGAGACACTTTTGAGTTCGGAATCAGGCCATTTAACGTACTGGAGTATTTTAGAGAAAACATTTCTATATAAACGTATATAGTTAGTGAAACATTGTACCTTCATTTTGCCAAACAGACGCAACGACGGTCCGCCACGGAAAAGAGGCCGGATATCCGCCCCGTGGTCTCACATAGGCCTCAATGCTATCGCGATATCTTGTTTAACCCTAATTTTCGTGTTAAATAATAATATTAATAATGTAAAAACTAATTTAAAACTGTCGAATACAGCGATAGAAATGAATTCAATCAACTCTAAATATCAAGTCAATTACATAATGATCGTTCGATCAAACAATGTATTATTTTAATATAGATTTGATCGACGTTCAGTTTCAGTGTGTGCATATTAATACATTAGTTAAACTATTTATTTTGTGCATTTTACTTCAAACGGGACAAAAGGAAAGAAAGAAAACAAAAACAGAAACAGCCATGAAAGGAAGTTGAAAAAAAACCACAACATGACATCACATAAATTAATTGATTACATTAATTGTTGATGGCGACTACATAAAATATGGAGATATAAGTGTTTGGGCTGAATCATAACTACACCGAGGAAATCATTGAGTCGTTTCACCAACCTCGTCCAGAGAACAATGCAATGTCAAAATATCTACCTTCACGTTTCAGTTCCCAGGAAACCCTTAGTCTGTCGCATTCTTAAAACGTCGACAATTTTGCACATGCTTGTCCGAATTATGGGTTTAGCTTTAGACTTTGTGTAGTCTAAGTACACAACTCTTGAAAAACTAAAAGCAGCAGCTTTTCGACAACAGTTCACATAAATAGAGACGTTTTTGCTGCAACTACAGTATTAACTGTGTTTCCAGTGCACTGGAAATGCAATTCGTTTATTTTAAATGTATTTGTACAAACATTATGAATATATCCACCTCTGCATATTGGAGCTCAGAATTAAAATGATGCTGGCTATTTATATGTTCACCATTGAAGTTATAATTTTGAATTCAAAGACAAAACTACAACGTTTTAAAACGGAGAATCCCTCCCGCAATAGAGAGGAAATACAATACTTCAAATGCAACATGACCTTTTGAAAAAATGTTGAGCAATGTTTCGTTTGTACGTCCGCAGTCACAAACCAGGAAGTAAATTGACGTGAATTCTCTTCTTCCGTACAAACACTCTTTGGCTAGAGCAGCTGTCAGCGCGTAATACAGCGTCACGACGAGCAGCAGAGGCTTTGTGGAAGGACAGGGAGGATTAAAATGCAACTCAGGAGTTTATCTCGTCGTTTAACGGACAAAGCGTGTCAGATGCCAAATCCCAGCGAGTGAACAAGGACTAGATAGACTCGCCTCGAGTGTTTTGTTTCGCGGAAGCCGGACGGCGTAGTGTTGTCTGTCCATCCGACACAACTCGTCCAGACATGAGTAACGTTAATCCGATTTTTTGGGACCAGTTGCAGGCTGGCAGCTCCGAGGTGGACTGGTGTGAAGGCAATTACCTTATTTACCCCAGCATCGCTGAATTTTACAACACGGTCGGTTTGATTCTTGTTTTCCCTTCACCCCTTAAAATGTGCGCGTTTGTCGGCAGATAGTTTTTGTTTACAGACACTTTGTGGATCCTTTGTAGTAAATTGTCGTTTTGTCGGTTTTCTTCTGTATTGTTCTGACCTACAGCAGTTTGACTCATGATGTTTAGTGATTGCACGTCAGCATCAAGTTACACATCTTCAGTTTGAAGGCAACTGAGACCCGAAAACATCTGCAGCGGTTCCCTGTGCGTTTTTTTTCCTCATGGCTTTCCCTTTGTTTGTCATTGCAGATCAGCAACATCTTGTTTTTTGTTTTACCGCCCATATTAATGTGTTTGTTCCGCCAATATGCAACACATTTCAACAGTGGGATTTACCTCATATGGAGTCTGCTGGTTGTGGTTGGTAAGTTGAGTCATGACCTCCTAACCTCTAATCTTTCTGTGACACCATCATCTTCATCAGCACCATCGTCATCATCAACAACATTTCAACTGAGCTACTCACAAACCGTACATACTCTTCTTCAGTGACGGCAGACATGTGAAACCTGCTTCATGTGCAAAGACAAAGCTTGTTTTTATGCAAAACTCTTCAACTGACACTGACTGGAAATTGATCAGCACAATGTTCTGGCTATTGAGGTTTGAGCTGATATGAGATAAATGAAAAGTGATTGCCATAAGCATTTATACATTATTACCTAATAAACTATAATAGAACGAAAGCACCACTAATCTGTCACACGGTTTCTGTTGAAACATCTGGAAACTATTAGAGCATTTCATCATCATTTTACTTGTGGCATCTTGCCAGCGACTGAGCAGGCTTCTTACAATTGGACGCATCCCCGTGTTACAATCTCTATTCTCTAGCACCATCAGCTGTTCAGAAGTATGATTTGTGTACAAATGTACAGTCCTCTGACCCAATACTTACATACCTAATGACAGTCATCAGCAGTATGTTTTATTTATTTATTAGGACCACTTAGCGTATTGATTCAGTTAGCTAGGATGTGCGCTCGACTTTTTTGTTTGGAGCCCTTGTCCAGCTCGACTCGGCTCTACTCGGCTTTTTTGCATTTAGGCTGGCGATAGTACCTGCTGACTGGTACTTTTTTTTAATACCACCTCTGTGGATGTTGCAAGTGAATCGAGGCTGCTGGCCTCTGATTGGTCATTACAGACAGAGGGCCGTCCCATGCGCCATCTTCAACTGGCGCATGGGATCTTCAACTGGCAATAGTGATTCAGCTCTTCATTTCATGTCGCATTGTCATTTAACATTAATGAAGCACGGAAGTTTTTGTCATTTTTGGCCTGGACGTAGCCGGATGGAGAGACCGCAGCGGAGTGGAGTTTTGTGTCAGAGATCGTGTCCTACTCCGTCTCTTTTCTCTCCTTATGTATGTTACAAAAATCCACAAACAGTCGCAACTTTGCTATCTCGTCCATGTACCACATTGTTTATGTGTTCATAGTCGATAAACACCATCGCGGCAGTTTCGCGCAGCAACTGCGACGTCAGCACCCACATCAAAGAGGTACTGCAGTGAAATGGAAAAACGCCTGAATAGAACCAAACCGAGTAGAGCCAAGTCGAGCTCAAACTGTGTGTTGGAAAAGTGCCAGAAGATGACCTCCGTTTTGCCGTCTGGTGTTTCCCTGACTCCATGTGAATGCAGCATAATGCAGGCGCCGCCATAGTTGTTATGAAATGTCTTTGCTTGCATCAAGCACATCCAATGGCCCGCCTCTGAGAGCCATATACCTTACTATGATTGGTGGGTTCCACACACAACAAAGCAAAGTGCCATTCACATAAAAGTGCCGCAAAAACATTAAACTATCATGTCAAGGTGGGTGCCAGATACCAGATCTGCCATTAATGTTTTAGTAAGTCCTATAGCAAAGTATGAATAGTGTCAAAGTCCTCTTAAGGAGAAGTTCACTTCCTGCCCACTTAAGGAGCATGTTGAACCTTTTCATGCTGGAGATAATGGGGCCTTATGGTTCAAAATAAACTTAATGGTGACTGAATTAGTTGACTTATTATTGTCAGTACGATGTGTTAATTTGATTTTGCTGTCACAGTTTATTTGACAACAAACAGACTTGGTTACAGTTAGGTAGAAAAACAGCGTAGACACTTTATAATTATTGTTCTTGAACCAATCAATGACTTGTTTGAGTACACTACAATTAACAGAAAAAAACTCAGTTTGACATAGACACAAAAAGGTTTATGCAACTACACTGATTGCTTTCGTTGAGAAAAGATTCAATTTCGATTGTTTTTCTTGTTTCTTTTATAAAATTGAATCACCTGAATACAAAATACTACAGCACATTTTTATTAAAAATGAGTTCACTCAGGCTGTGGGATGTTATTTCTAGGTTTGGGTCTCTGTGCCCTGAATCGTTTTGCCCTCCTTAAACCTTTTATAATGACTAGGCTTATTCATCGGCTGAATGAATAAGTCTATTTGCGAGATCTCATTTAACGCGACAGAGCGGTTTGGTCTTAAATGGAGCCACTGTAATGGACAACGCAGGACGATCCCATCTCCCTGGCTGCTGTTGTGAAATAATGGTGTTTGCACTGACAGCAAAGATAATCTGAGGTCGACTGTCAGAAGAAAGGAAGATAAACAACAAAAAAAATGGAACTGAACTAATCTACCAACTAAATACATAAAGCCAGAGTCTGTTGGAACAGAGTCATTTGTCTAATAGTTTCATTGTCTGCACCTATGTGATCAATCGTGTAGATATCTTACTGATATGTTGGACATCCGTCGTTCCTGGACCACATCTTAATGCTCTTGTGTTTGACTGCATCCATTTTCAGCAAATCTGTGTACTTTTGTCTGTGCTTTTCAGGATTAGTTCTGTTCCATGGTCTGTGAAATTGCAACTCGAGCCGGAGAACATTCTCTGGTTTTTGTACGCTTTTGCCACACTGTCGAACGGTTTTCGCTGACTGTTACATCACTGATCTAAATGTACAGTAACAACTATGTTGAACACGAGTGACGATCCCTTTTGGAGAAGTAGGTACCGCTTGTAACGCCTGTTGTGACAACAGATTCTGCTGATAACAGGAGGTCTGTTGTACTTTGATAAGAAGGGGCCACTAACCGATCCATTCTACACACTTTCAAAACCTGCAGCAACATTAAGTTAAAAGTTAACTTTTGCAGAATCACTGTTCATCAATGGCCGTTTAGAGATGTTTTCATTGCTTACTATATATTATTGTATTTCTTTCCATGAATTTAACATGCTTTGTCTGAAAAATAAGAAAGCGTTGCCCGGCGATAGTCATAGTTATTCATGTGGACATTGCTAAAAATTGACGTGGGTTTAACTAGACTTAGCTCTGTAAATCCACCCACATTAACACTCCTCTCTGAAAAAATGTCTGTATGTCTCTGTGCATCTTTCTGTCCTGTAGGTATTGGATCAACATACTTTCACGCCACCCTCAGCTTCCTCGGCCAGATGCTGGACGAGTTGGCCATTTTATGGGTGCTCATGTGTGCCATTGCCATGTGGTTTCCGAAAAGATATTTACCCAAAATGTTCAGGAGAGATCGGTATGTTGATCAACATAATACCACATGGTATAAACTTGAATGTGTTGAGTTGGTGCGCAAATACAATGATCAGGTATGAGTTTAAAACTCTACGATGGTGTGTCTGATTTCACAAAACCCACAAAGGAAACCCTCCTCCTCCCAGCAGCTGTCTGTATTTCAGTTAGACCTAGACGACTCGCCCACTGTTGTCGTGTGTCCACCACGATGACCCTCCAGTTTAATAATAGGCCTGTCCAAGATAGCTTACACCAGAAAAAAACAGCATCACATGTCTTGACTTCTCTTTTCAGTACCACACAGAGCCATTGTGGCCTCATTCCAGTTTATTATCAGTTTCAGTGTGTTCAGAACGTTCTGGGACTTTTTTAGTCATGCCAGCATTTTTTTCTGCACATAACAATGTTGTCCTCAGAGTGCATAAATGTTGCAAATTCTGTATTTCTGACTGCTTTACAATCCAGGTCAAGGTTCAAAGTGGTCATCGGCATCTTGTCGGGGATCACCACAGGCCTGGCCTTTGTTAAACCTGTTGTGAACTCTTTGTCGCTCATGACTCTGGGTATCCCCTGCACCGTGCTGCTCATTACAGAACTTAAAAGGTGAGTGAGACGATGTGTGTTTAATACAACAGCTGACAAGGGCACTGTCACAGTATTTCAAAGGATTCAGTCATATTCATAGTCATGTAGCCATATAGTAATACAAATGTAATTTTGTTTTTTTAGCAAGTTGCAAAATGTGTTATTCACTGATTAATCAATATCAAATCAGAAATCAAATCAGAACTAAGTTTAAGCTAATGTTTTTGTTTCCCCATGTGAGTTTGGTGAAATGTTATAAGGGCAAGTGAAACCGTGTCAGTATCCAACAGCTGCAGTCTGTCAGACACTACTGCACTCACCTTTGACCTTTTGTACTGACATTGTCTGCTGACATCTTGTCCTAGACTAATTATAGAGCATTATAAAGTGAAAGAATGTTCCTAAAAACACAAAACAAACCACTCAGTGTGATCCTGTCACCAGTGCTTCCCTCTGTCACAGTAATGTGGACCTTTGCACTGTTGTTTCCTCTTCCCACAACCAGTACTCACCGTCGCCAAACTTTTAACCTGAAGTCATCTATTGTTCAACCTGTGCGTAATTCTTGTCAGTATTGTTGGTGCCAGTCATCGACAGAGGCTGTTTGTTTTTCTCCTGCTAAGTGGAGACACATTCCTGTGGCCCTCACTTTTGCCCTCAAAAGGAACCTTCTTGCCTTGTTTGCGTTTACTGATTTCCTCTTTTCAAGTCACTTCCATTCAGACAAAGGCAACTAGTCCAGCCATTAGAAATACTTGGAATAGTCGGAGCAAATAATGCTCGCCATAGTCTCGTCATAGTATCATTCAATGTACAAAGATTTTATGTGTTTTATTTATTTTATAAACAAACACTTCAAGGCACATTGGCATTCTTGTACAGGTTATCTTGAGTCAATTGTTACGGGTTATGGCAGAGGAAAGAGCATATGTACTGAAAAAAAGTAAGAACTAGTTAAAATTAGAACCAATACAATGCAAAGAATACATCATATACAGTGCTCCAATTTTTCAGGCCTATCTTAGTTGATTTGTTTTACTCACTACAACCACAAACATTTATTTATGTACAATGTGCATGTCATTATACCGCAGCTTGTCAGTTACAAGATGTGTTTTGTTTTTCTGTAGTTGCTAACTAGACAACTGGTCTGTGTTTTGCGGGAGGTGAGAGATTCACAGAAAAGTGACTTGTCAGTCACATATGCTAAGTTACTGCCTTCTTTGCTCTACTTTCCCTTAAATGATCAAACAAATGTCATGCCTGCATGGTTTAAACTTGAAACTGGTCATTGAGACTGAAAGTCAAAGATCAAACTGTTGACCTACTGTTCTTTGCAGTCACCTCTGGCTGGGTACTGAGTGTTGTGGTACATAGTCACATTCTTTCTTTCAGTCTTTGGTCAAATCCAGCTAGCTGGTTCTGACTAAGCGATATTGAACACTGAAATGTCACCAACATATCTTCTCATTTTCAGTTCTTTCAAAAGTGGTTTGTTTACATGATGTCTGGTCAGAAATCTTCAGCTCTGGACTGTTTGATGGTTTGTTTTGATGATCCAAATGATCCAAATAATAATCAGATTGAGTAGTTTTGAAGCAAACTATGCGATCATGTCTGAAAGTTATATTTACGGAGGATTTTCCTGTCTGTTCCCTGGAATGAGAAGCATCTTCCCTGCAGACCTCTCCCTTACTTTGCCATCAAAGATGTCTGTCACTTGCTCTGTCCCACACTTATCTAACATGCTTCTGTAGGGGGCTGATAATCTGTCTCCCAGATATCCTGTTTTGTGGTGACGGTTTCGTCATGTTGGTTGGCAGGAAGGAGCGGTGCTGAATTGCACATAATTCATTGGCAGTTGTTTGTACCTGTCGCACATGTCAGCATTTGCTCCGTGTCGATAATGTAAAATTGACTGAAGCACTTCCAATGTGACCTAAAATCAATGACATTTTAATAGCCCGGTTCCCCTCATCAGCCATCTGTTTTTGAACTTCCCTTTGCTCATGAATAGCCATGAGCGTGTTTGCCTCTGACCCCCTGGACAAGTTATGTAACACAGAGGGAGTTTTCCGTGTTGGTTGATTAATTGATTTACTTCACAGATGAAAGAAGAAGTGACCTGGAACAAACACAGCTTTGATCATTCACAGTTCTAATGTGCAGCATGGCTCTGTCTCCGCTTTTACACTACATTAAAATTCCCCAAATGTATCCTAGTATTCATCTCATCATTTCTTTATTTTTTTTAGCTATTTGCAGTATAATCTCGTCTTTAATGTAGCTATTGTCCTTTCAGAGTGATGTTTATTGCTCATCTAAATCCCCTTTTTTTGTCCCTTGGAAGAAAAAGTCACCCTGCCATTCATTTCTCCTTGGACCAACATGTACTACAAATGAAAGGCTTGTATAATGGCATGACTGTTAAATGCCATTTCAGGCAAGGGGACAAACGTCTGACAACTGTGTGTGGCCAGCAGCATTAGCAGACCTGCGGGTGTTGTGATTAAGGAGGGCAGGACTAAGAATAGTTTATCAGCAGCAGTCTGGATTAGCGCATGTCTCTGGAGGTCAGTTGTGTGTCCAAATGCAGAAATATGGACTTGGCACAGCTGTGCCAGTTTCCAAATGCAGTGGAGAAGTAATCCCCTTGTTTTAAATACACGTTAACCTAGCTTTATCATCCCGGTTTGGACCATTATTTGATATGTAAAAATATCCTGGCCAAAATGGCCAAAACATACTATAATTTCACTGGACACAAAGCCCAGTGTCCTCTGAAAAACACCGTCCACATCATCTGCATATGGTTCAAACTGTTCATATTCAAAATGGGTCACACTGATGGGCGTCAGAGTGATGCGGTGGTTCACAGTGGGGTGTCATAGCAAGAAGGTTCTGTATGGATGGGGTATGGGTGTATCACTGTCCAAAAACATGACTGTGAGTGTGAATGGTTGTCTGTCTCTATATGTCAACCATTGTCATATTCACCTGGGATTGGATCCAGCTCCTCTCCAACACAATAAAGGATATGTGGAAGAAAATGGATGGATGGAGTCACATTTTGAACTTATTGCAGTTTCTCGTTGCTCTGCTGATTGTTGTTCTTTCTAACGTTCTGTGACTGAACATTTTGTCTGAGTTGATGTCTACTTCCAAAGGTGTGTAACAATTGTATGTGAGGCACATTGACCAAAGGTTTACAGAACATACTGTTCAACAGCGCCGTGTTTGTGTGTTTGGGAACTTGACGTACAGATGAACCATGGAAGATTACAGTGAGACGTTGTGAAAACTCTGTTCAAAGTGAATACGTTCAAGTGAGCGGGTACAGCATGTCAGTGCTAATTAGCAGCTTGCTTTCGGCGATTCATTAGTTACAGAAATCTGTGTTTTCTCTGTTGGACATTTCTCAATGTTGTTTTTGGTCATTGCAGGTGTGAAAACCCACGTGTGTTCAAGCTGGGTGTGATCTCAGGGTTCTGGTGGGCACTGGCTCTGCTGTGCTGGATCAGTGACAGGATTTTCTGTGAGATGTGGTCATCTGTCAACTTTCCCTACTTACACTGTGCTTGGTAAGTTCAGATAAGTGTCTTATTTCATGGAAACATATGCTATATGAATTTGCCTGCATTCTCCTTCACACCAGTCTTGTCTAGGAAAAGGATGAGCTAAGCTAGGCTAGTTTTCACTTTGTTGTTGGTTTTTTTTTTTCAATGTTTATGTCACCCATTTGTTCTGGATCATGCAAACCCTCTCACTCTTCCAGGCACATCCTCATTTGTCTGGCTTCATACTTGGGCTGCGTTTGCTTCGCTTACTTTGACGTTGCAACCGAGGCCCCGGAGCGAGGACCTGTAATTATGTTCTGGCCCAATGAGAAATGGGCCTTCATTGGCGTGCCCTATGTTTCATTCCTCTTTGTCCACAAGAAGTCTGCTATCAAGGTAACGTAAGGTCATCAAAGCCTGCTCCTCTGGTTGTACTTTGACCAGTCTCACCAGGATGTTTCCTACAATATTCAGGGTTGCTTCCATTATGGTATTACAAGTGGATGTTTGGGGTGATGCATATTTTGGTCGACTTTGAGGAGTCACTTTTCTCCTCCCACAGTTTGTTCCTCATTACTCAGCAGTGTTTATGCATCTCAAAGAACAAAAGGTGTCACAAATGTAGATCTAACTTGAAACTGTGACTTTTTACAGTAAGGCCCGATCAAAGCCAAGAAACCTTTTAAGGTCGTAATGTGTCATCAGACTTTGCAAAGAGCAGCCTAAGTGAAATTACATAAATAGTTCATTTCATGCTCTTCAGCAGAGTTTGACCTTTTTCTGGTAGTTCATAAAACCTCACTGGAAAGCATCAGATATTCATTTTAAATCCATAGAATCTCACAGGTGCAATCTGGCCATCACAAAACCAGGCTTCCAAAAATAAAGGCACTGGATATTTTTAACTGTGATAGCTCCGTCCTGCACAGGCTGGTCATGTTCAGTCAATCTTGGTGCGCTCAATGAACAAGCTCATACATAATGTTATAGACGTGTTACAAGATGATAATTCACACAAAGCCTTACATGTGTAAAATATTAAATAGATTCAAGCTGTTCTGGTCACCCTCTTTGTCAACAGGCAGCTCGGTGAGAAAAGCCAACAAACACAGTACCGCTCCTTCAGCTGGCCGGTGCTTTATTTACAGCATGCCAACGTGTGTGAGCAGGATCGTATTTCAGATATGTTTGATATACTTCTGAAGTTATTTCCCAAGGAAACAACAGTGTTCTTATATTACTACATACAACAGGTACACTTTGATAAAGCCAAAACTCCAAAAACTGAATGTAAACATCAAAATGTGTTGAAATGTGATTGACAATTGAATTTTTGTACAAAATGAAGAATGGTTCACAGAGGTTTTTAATGCATAGCACTATCAGAACAATGGAGATCAACCATAATCAAAAATAAAACCCTTATAAGTTGAGTGGAGAACGCAATTTAAAAAATGAAAAAGGGGGAAAAGTTCTTTCTTTAGTTGAATATCAACCTGCCGTTCCGGTATATTAATTTCACACTATTTTAGATGCTTAGATTATACTAACTGTTAAAAAGCCTTAATAAAACATAATTAACAGAATGGAGGTGTATATGCATTGTATACACTTTGAATTGTTGCTAATTGTTTGCCCTAAAAGGGGAAATGCAGAATGTTGATTACTTTAACTAACAATTGGAAGTGGTTTGTTTTGTTGTAGTCTGTAAAATTGTTGAGTATATTATACATCTAACTTATTTATGTAAAACAAAGAGGGATTCAGTTTGTATAATTTCAAAGGGAAGATTCTCAGTAATGCAAAGTTAAACTTGGACCCCAAACGACAAGGCTCGCCAAAGCTTCTTCACACCCTGTCATTGTTGAAACTGCCTCAAGCTGTTTGATATTATTAACCGCTAATCTAACTTGTGCAAACACAAAGGGTCAAATGAAGGATCATTTGCAATGAACATATTTTCCTGAAATTACAAAGTGATATTTTTTCGCTACGTGAATTATTTCAGATGTCCAAAAACAAGTTCTATTTTTGCAGCAGTTTGCCTACAAAGGGTGTAGAATTTTGATATTGTTTTGTTCTAATGACCTTTGTGTTACTACCTTATAGACACTTTTGTATTGTAGCTAACATTCAGAAAAAAGAAAACATTCAGTATTGACGCTGTGAACAGAGTTATCGTTGAACCCAAGAATACTTGCAGTTCACATTGCTCTGCAAGTTGGGTATACAATACAAGTTGTGTTTATGTCGCAGAGTTGAGCTCACTCAGTGAACAGGTAAATAGCCTTTGTGAACAGGGTGACCTGTTCGATGCTGCCCGTCTGTATTCAAGTATTTGTACCTATGGAAAGTATAATCATGATCTTGTAACATAAATTTCTGTATTTTGAAATTGACGGCGTGTATAAGGTTTCTCTCTTCCTTCATTGACAAACAGCACAGAAATATTTATTTTCATAATTTATCCTGTTTTATAAACAGACCTTTGTAATAGATTGTAATGTTGGTATTTTATTTTATGCAATAAACCAAGACAGTACTTACATCATGACAACTGTGTCTTCTTTATTTAGTCACCAATCAAAAGCATCATGACTCATGCTTGAAGATGAGATTTTACCCACCAGGGGGCAAAGTTTTCCACCTCGTCAGAAGTCAAACACCATCTTCACTTTACAACAGTCTGTATTATAACTAATGACAAACCTTTCCACACAAACACATTTTGATTTTTTTCATTTCTGGAACTGTACATGGAGGAAGGGCCGATTACATCTATCTGATAGTGTTTAACCTCCTCCACAAGCTCCTGCTCCTTCCCCGCCAGCAAGGTGCCAAATGCCAGCTTCCCTACCTGGGGTCAGACCGCCATGGCCCCTGCCTTGGTCTGCTGCCCAATCCTCACTGCACCAGACCCTTCCTGTTCCTCTTGCAGGTTGTAGGCCCCCACGAGCCCATTTCTCCAGTTCAGTCTGGGTCCGGCTGACCCCATGAGCAAAGGCCCAGCCACCAGGTGCTCGGCCACGGGCCCCTGACCCAGACCTGGCTCCAGGACAGGGACCTGGTAATGCTCCCAGGTCCTGGGAGCTTGTGCTCAGATTCGTATTTTTTATTTCCTTTTTGGGTTTTCTAAACGCCTCAGGATAATGTTTTGTTTTGTTTTGGGTTTTTTTTTTACAAAAAGGGTAAGAAAGTTAGAAGATAGGCTGTGTTAAGAGTTAAGAGTATGAATGAACTGATTAAAATGTGGTTGACACAATGTAAAGATAAAAGCAAACTATGTTTAATGTATCATTGTTCGACAAAGTCCATCATCCTGTAAACCCGTAAACATGGACCCTAACAGCTCTATTGGTGTGTAAATCGGTAGAATTCGTTCTCATTATAGACGTAATTAATTTGTGATAAGGAAATGAAAATTGATGGGGTTGTGGGTGTCAAGGTATGGTTAAAGGACGCTGCTGGAGGAAGTCCCGCCTCCTCTGGCCAATGACGAATCTGATTGGCTCCCACGCGAGTCAATTAAAGAACAGCCATGTCTCGATTATGGGTCAGATAGAAGACCATCGGTGTTAATCTGGTTGATTTCTG
This sequence comes from Aeoliscus strigatus, assembly GCA_901007665.1. Taxonomy (NCBI): domain Eukaryota; kingdom Metazoa; phylum Chordata; class Actinopteri; order Syngnathiformes; family Centriscidae; genus Aeoliscus; species Aeoliscus strigatus. The sequence goes on from CAAKHB010004571.1 coordinate 52,329, forward strand.
TGGATGGATTTCAGCCTTACACCTTTCCCAGATCACTGTGGAGGATCGAGTGTCGCCGACAGAGACGCTGACAGACGAAACGACGCTTGTTTACGGCTTTCGTGTTTTTGGTGTGTTTTTTTTTGGTCTGCGGAGAAAACGGGACGATGTTTCTTATCAGACGGTGAAACAGTTGACGGCGCGTTCGGGCGAACCTTCAAATATTAAAACAGGGTGTTTCCACCGACCGCACCAACGGTGGATGAGCGTCCTTCTGTCTGTCTAACGGGAGGACAAAAAACCATCCGGGCAGATGATGTCAGGAAAGCATTTCAAGGCTCACGAAGTGAGCTGCTGCATCAAGTATTTCATTTTCGGTTTCAACATCATATTCTGGGTAAGTGCTCACTTCCTGTCCTCATACCTGCTCGATTGGCAGTCGAACATGTTCTTCTCCGTTCGAATACCCTCTCTTTACTCTCTCTGCCTCAAATGGCAGAGGTGGATGACTTCATCCCTGGAACAAAGCTCGGTGCTCCTGTGCACTTGCTGCCTTTTGTTTTAGTGTGTGTGTGTGTGTGTGTGTGTGTGTGTGAGAAAGAGAGACAGACAGACACAGGAGCCTTCCCTGACCTGAACAACACACTGTACATCAGTCATGGGGGGTGAGAGCTTCTTCCTCTCCAGCTTTCCATCCTCCCAGTCACCATCCAGCTCGTCTTGTTCACCAAACCTGAGAACATGATGGAACCAGTTTGTTTTGGTCGATCAGAGTCCCATCCAGTCTGCAATGTCATGGGATCTTTTGTTTTCACATTGCAAAAAAGCATTAGTCCTACATATAATTTACAAGAATTTGAGGGTTCTAATGATTCTGAGCTGACACCAGTGTTTGAATTTGTTAAAAAAACAAAAAACAACAACAACAATGTTGCTTTTGTTTTTAGTCAGTTGTATGTGCTTTTGTTGTTTCATCCTGGTGACTCTTATAAACAGATAAACATCTGTGAATGTAATGTATTATTATATAAAAGGCCTTTGGCAGTTGTCAAGGAGGAAAATCATCCCGTACTGACTATCAGCCGTTAGGCAGATAAATCGTTGCACCCTTAAAGGCTTTGTCTTCAGACTGTGTATGAGCTCCTACGAACTGTCCAAATGTGATAAAACAAAAGTAGCATTTTATTTTTCTGAAAGAAACTGACATGAGAGACCTCGGCATGTTGTTTCTGCATTAAAAGTGTGAATTGGTTTGAAGTGTAGCTGTGAAACCAGTTAGTGTCCCACAGTCACGAGGAGAATTAAGACACGTCGGAGCAGCTGATGGTGGACATGTCCCTGTTGTCACCCCTGTAAAAGAACTATATTTCACCGTGGAGCCTCACATTGTGCCCCTGAACAGACCTCAGAGGGTCTGGAAGAAGTCCATCTGTCAGACCCCCCCCCAAACACACACATACATTCATAAAGCATTAGAGGAAGCTGTCTGTCCAGATATGTCTGTCTGTCCTCTACAGCTACTAGCACATTTAGACACAGCTGTGGTATGTTTATATTCCACTATAAACATTGAATAGATATGTTAGATAAAACCTTTTGGGATGAAATCATGCAACAGTTCTTGTCTAAACTTTAACCTCTGACTCCAGGTCACCTGCTGTCCAATTCAAACTATCTGCCTATGTATTTTACACCTCGTATGTCATGAATGTACAATAAAAAAGTTTGAGAAGTTCATAATTGTTTGACAAAGAGGATACTACTGACTACTACTAATGGTACATTCTGTGTATCTTTGTCATGAATTACTAATTTCTTGAGCTCAACCTGTAGTTTGTGTTGCTGCATTAGACTGAACAGCAGATTTAGAAAATTAGGTTATGTATATGAATTCTATATATCATTTATTTACCATTTTCACATTTTATTTAACAAGAATGTGTATTGTAAATGACTGAATTCATATTAAAATAACAACTAATAAACTGGTAAGTTAATCTTTTGTTTTGATTATTATTAACCCTGAATTGTGGAAAAATTGTGGAACAATGTTGCCTCGTGTTGGTCTGTAAGCGTATCAGTGCAATTCAGAGCAGAATAATTGCGCATTTAACGTGTTTTAAAGTGTCATGATTCCTTGAGGCTGTTAAAAGATGCTTTCCGCTTTTTGCGTCGGCTGTTGAGTTGGCAGACTTGAGTTGAGGAACGTTTCGTGATGGAAGACGGCCAGGAAACTTCTGTCTGCCCTTCTCTGTCCTGACGACACGGCTGTGCTCACTCAAGAATAATCTTTTCTTCTTTTTCCTGCCAGTTCCTTGGTGTGGCATTCCTTGGCATTGGCTTGTGGGCATGGAGCGAAAAGGTGAGTCTTTGAGACACATTTGGATGAGAAGTTTTCAATTAATTCCACTGTGGATGTCGGTAAACAATCCATAAAACCAGCAGTCCACTTTAACAGGTCCCACCCATCACTGTCTGTAGAAAATGGTAGCAGTGACTTACGGAACAAGAAAGGAATGTCATGATTTCTGGTGGGCTGCCCGTCCAAACAATAGACTGGATTTGATGTATTTCACAGAATGTGTGTGTGCGCGTGTGTATGTGTGTGGGAGGTGTGGTGAGAATCTGGTGCGTTTCCCTGAAGAAAACAAAAAATAAGAATGATTTCAATCATTGAGTTGAAAAGGTAGAAGCAGGTAGAGAAAATTCCCATATTAAAGAGATGGAACCAAACACTCTCATACAATATTAGATCACTGTGCTTGAATAACATACTTGTACTGTAAAGATTGTCTCCGTTTGCCTTTAGAACCCATGTCCTCATCAAATGTGCTCACACTCATGCACTGTTATGAAAATGGGTATTCTATTTCCCCAGCATGACTGTGTAGCTTGTTTACGTCATCCTTTTTGGTTCTTATTGAAATTCATTTCAATTTTTATTTTCATCACATACGTTTGTAAATCGCGTCTTCTTCTGCAGGACACGTTTGCGTGACCTATTTTGTAACTTCAAACTTACTGCTTCTTAGAGGAATATGCTTCCAGTGTATCTGGTTACATGAGAACGTGTTGAGAACATTGCGTCCACAAAATGTTGCAGGACATATCCTAACCAAAAACTCTGGATTAACTGTGAAGTGCAGTCCATGCTATGCACTCGCTACCTGCATTTACCTCAGGCAAAGCTGAGGACTACAAGAAGGCCATTTATATTCGTTCAGCTCATCCGGCAGTTCTACACATGCTTGGACAGCGTCAACTCCAACCTATAGAGAGGGATATCTGAGGTGGATAAATCCACGGCGGGCAGCCGGCCCAGACAACATCTCTGGGCGTGCTCTCAAGGTCTGCTCAGCAGAGCTTGCTGATATCTAGAACCTGCACCTAGCACCAACCTTGGTGGCCACCTGCTTCAAGTCAACCACCATCGTGTCCTTCCCAAAGAAAACCACTGTAACCTGCCTGAATGACTATCGGCCCGTCGCACTCACCCAAAAATAACAAAGTGGATAGTCATAACTCACATCAAGAGGACCATCCCAGCCACCTTCAAACCTCTTCAGTTTGCATATGGTCAGAACCAGTCCACTGGCGATGGTATGGGTCATCCTTCATACTGTCATCCATGCCACCCTCAGACACTTAGAGGGAAAGGACATATATAAGACTGACACCAGCTCAGCATTTAATACGGTTATCCCACACAAACCGCCAAAACCGCAAAACTCCTCACTCTTGGACCGACACCTGCGCTCCGACTGGGTGCTAGACTTTCTATCAGACAGTCAGTCAGAGATGGTCCAATTTAGAACATCTAGGACAAGAATTGTAAGCACAGGGACTCCACAGGGCTGTGTGCCGAGTCCCCTGCTGTACATCCTCTTCACATATGACTGAGTGGCCTCCCAGAAAAACACCAGTATCATCAAGTTTGCAGATGATACAACAGTCATTGGACTGATTATGGGGGTGGTGGTGATGGTGGGGGGGGGGGGGGCTGAGGCAGCATATAACAGAGAGGTGGCAGATCTAGTTGTCCGGTGTCAGGACAATAATCTCTCCGGAAACACAGACAAAGCGAAGGAGATGATTATTGACCCATGAAGGAAGAGTGTGCAGCACACAGAAGTGGAGAGGATGAACACCTTTAAATACTTGAGAACTCACATCAGCGAGGATCTTACCTGGTTTCACAATGCAGAGCAGAACATGAACAAGTCCCAGCAGTGACTGTACTTCTCGAGAAAGCTCAGCAACTTTACAGCTGTACAGCACAGGAGAGGAAGGCACTCCAGCCTGTGACTGAAAACTACATTGAAGGAACAGCCTTTCCATCACTCAGGACATTTACAACACCTGGGTCACCAGGAGAGCACACGGCATCATCAGGGTCCGTACTCAACACGGACCATCAGACCATCATCCTGGACCACTAGACATGCTTGTGAACAAGTCTCCAAAGTACCCTCTCTCACCCCCCCACCATCACTTGACTGAACTGTTAACTGACATTCCAACGAGTCCTTGCATTTTGCACAAATCCTTTACAAACTGAAATACCAATGTGCAATCCTGCTACTCTGTCACTCAATTGCCTCCTTACACTTGTATATATTATTTATTAGTGTTTTAACATTGTTTTTTTACTAAGTTAAGTTCATGGTGTTGTAAAGGAGGAAAAGCAAAGTAAGATTTTCACTGTGCGGTGTAACTTTTGGTTTGACTTACGACGGTCAAATATCTTGAATCTTCTTCACCAGGGTGTCCTGTCCAACATTTCATCTATCACGGACCTGGGGGGCTTTGACCCAGTCTGGCTGTTCCTGGTGGTGGGTGGCGTGATGTTCATCCTGGGATTTGCCGGTTGCATTGGAGCGCTACGTGAAAACTCTTTCCTGCTGAAATTTGTAGGTTCCCCTAACAAAGCGAGTTGCTTACTAAAGTATCAGTCTGTCTTCCTTTTTGTCCTTTTCACACGTGACGGTGAATGTTTTTGTATGTTTTCAGTTCTCTGTGTTCCTGGGTATCATCTTCTTCCTGGAACTGACTGCAGGAGTCCTGGCCTTTGTCTTCAAAGACTGGATAAAGGACCAGCTCAATTTCTTCATCAACAACAACATCCGCGCCTACAGGGACGACATTGACCTGCAGAACCTGATAGACTTCACTCAGGAATATGTGAGATTTGCTCCAGTTTCACTTCATGTGTTTGACATGTGGTCAATCTTGGTAGTTTGTTTCCATGGAAACATTGATCTGAGGGTTTGCCATCTGTGTAACCTTGCAGTGGGAGTGCTGTGGAGCGTTTGGAGCTGACGATTGGAATTTGAATATCTACTTCAACTGCACCGATTCAAACCCAAGTCGTGAGAAATGTGGCGTTCCTTTTTCATGCTGCACCAAAGATCCAGCGGTACGTCGTCACAAAGTGTTGCGAAAACAGTTTGTTTCAATTTATTTCAGAAATCTTGCAGACATCGATGCCCTTCTTTGCTGGGAGTGTGAGGGGAAATCGAGGAGGTCCACATGTGACAGATAGGGCAGTTATCTCTGTTGCCCAGACAGCTGGGTTATTATGGCTGCCTTCCAACAGGACGCCCAGGCATTTGTGATTAGACCTTTCAAGACTCTGCCAGCATAGCTGGGAGGAGTCATGAACACGTTTTTTTTATTGGTTTTATACATTTTGCTCAAAGTGCAAAGCAGAGCCGGCAGCCTAACTCAATAGTCCATGCTAATACGTCGCTGAGATATAAAATAAAATACCAGAAGAGTAATATGATATTGGGTCAGGTTCTTAGCAGTGTGTCAGGACTACAGAAGTGCTGTTAAAGTCACGTTGTTTTGATCTTTTCAACTATTGCAGATACATTCACTGATTCACTCGTCCTCTTATAAATACCCATGAAGCCCAAAACCACCTGCTGGAAACAAAATCTTCTCCACGTCCTAGAAAATAAAATAACATAAGAGATAATGAAAAGTTGGTTGTTTGTCCCTGTCCAAATACTACCAATACAGCTCACACACGAAGTGGGGGATGGGTGTTGGTGGAAGAATGTAACATGGGCCAATAAAGAATCTTTGTTTCAGGGACACTGGGCTGTTTTTTTTTTTTTTTCAAATCCTGCTAGAAAACCCGGAAAGCACGTCACTGGCAGAGATTTCCTTTTATGAAACACATCTGTGGTAAAGAGGAATGCTGTCTGTTTTTTGATGTTCAAGGATTTTACCAGTTTAAAAACTAAATATTTTCTGACTTTAATCTGATGGTCATATGCAGCCTCACTCCGTGTTTGGACAGCAGCACTGGCAGGGAACTGGAGGTGGAATTTGATAATCATAACAGACAGTGTTTAGAGGTTTCACCAGAAGTGTTGAAATAAGCTGACTTTTTTTTTCTTTCTTGGCTGCATCATTTGTTTTCCTCTGAATGTTTCTTCATAGGAGGATGTCATCAACACTCAGTGTGGATACGACATCCGAGCAAAAGCGGTGAGTTCCTCACACACGTATCCATCATTTCATTTTTGTCTAAAAAGCAACACAACCAAAATAAAGACATCAGCAGTTTTAAGAGGAGAATTGGATTTGACCAGTTTGGCATGTTTGTGGAGCTGAGGTCATCAGGTTCTCCACCCCCGGGTTACAATGTCCTCCATTCAGCATGTTTCTCAACCCCTCACTCTTCAGAATACAGCCGCTGGCTCCCCAGCAGCACTTTGGGCCGTGTGGTATTACTCATGCTGCAGCAATGCAATGAGGATTGAAGCCCCTCCCCCGTCATTATCTTTGGCTGTCGTCCGTAGTAGCATAATGTAAGGAAATGCTGTGCTTGTTTTTCTTGACTTTAAATGTGAGCCAAAAAGCCAAAGTAAAGACATCTCAGCCAGAGCTGGAGGAGGAAATCAGAAGGCCGTGAGTGTCAACAAACATGAGTTCAGAGAGGTTTTACTATGAAGAAAAGACAACAGCATAAAAATAAAAATGAGAATCATTAAAAATGTGTCTCCCAGCATGACTGTATGTCTGTTGACAGTTGTGACTCTCTTTTTCTCTCTTTTTCTTCCCAGGACTCCGAGCAGAGAACATTCATCTACATTAAAGGTTGTGTCCCACAGTTTGAGAAGTGGCTTCAAGACAACTTGACTGTGGTGGCCGGCATCTTTATTGGGATTGCATTACTGCAGGTCTGTGAAACCTTTGTCTGATTTACATTTGATCAAATTGCTGCAAAACTTGTATGTAGCCCACACATGGCGTTGTTGTCTCTTCTAGATTTTCGGCATCTGTCTAGCGCAGAACCTCGTGAGCGACATTGAAGCAGTCAGAGAAAGTTGGTGGGTGGCAGCAGTTGGTGAACCTCAGGCCATGTCCACAGAGAGACGGAAGTAGAGAAGTCTTTCGAAAACACAGAATCTTACCTGATCTGAGAATGTCTAAAGAAATGTCCACACGAAACCTCTGAAAACACAGTAGTGTACATGCCAGGCCTGCGAGTGTGAACAAAACGTCCATGATGAAGATAAAAACCTTTTCCAGATACATGTGAACCCGTGTCCATGTGGACTTGGCCTCAGTTTCTCTAAGTGATCATTGTAATGAAAATGCTAATGTGTATCAAGTCAAGTCACAGAACTGTTAGCAGGTTCAGTCAAATTAGCATGCTGAAGTGCTAATGTTTACACTATGAAAGGGAGGTGCCGAGTTGTGCAGATACATAAACATCCTCCTCCACAAGTATGCTCCTATGGAGGAAACAATCAAGAGTGACTGCATGCAGGTGTAGTTGTGACAGATAATCACTCTCCTGTCTTACTCAGTATTTATGATCCTATTTGAAATAGAATGTACATTTGTCGCTTTGTCTTTGCAGTTTGTTCACCTAAAACCTCAAAATCTGTTGGCAAGAAGGATGTAACAGGTAAGAGTATGTTCATATAACACGCACATACACACCTGTAAATGCGCATCTAGGTGTTTGTTCCCACAGGAACCTTCAAATTTGGTGTCAGCAACGAAGAGAAACATGCTGATCAGCTAACTTGCCGACGATGAAGAGCCTTGTTTCTGTGTAAATAGTAAATATAGATATTTCTAGAGTTATCTGTTTATCTGTGGCAACATTTTGAATGAAGCACAACCTCTGAAATATACTCTCACACTGTGTGGAAGTCAAAGATCAATGCAAATTCCACACCGAATATAATCGGTTGTGTTCAGATGACGTCAATCCGCCTCACTTTTGTCAGGAGGGCGCTTACGTACATTTACGCAGTAGACGTTACTGTCCAGGAGGTGATGCTTCATTTAGAAAGCGGCTTCATCTGTATCACAACTGCAGTGTTGTGATGCTGCATGCAAGGGTTGTGTACAAAGATGACGTTATCTGAAAATGCACTGCATGCCTATTGTCTAACGGTAGGACATTGGCTCTCCTAATTGTATTTTATTTCTGTTCAGTATTTTAAAATATTTGTAAAATAGTGGCTAGTGTCAGGTGATTTGGCCCGTTAGCACTTTGGGGGAATGTTGAATGCAACATAAAGCAACATTACTAATTAAAACTAGAGAGAATTACCTATTTATGAGTTCACGTTCACAACATGCAGTGACATACAGTTTGAGGCAGATATGCCATGTAGTATTATAAAGATGGATGTAGTAGGCTTTGTGAAGTGGCGGTTTTGGCAGTAACTTTAGATCAATGTCTGAAAGAGTCATTATAATGTGGCATCTAATCAAAAACCTAAAGCACTTTAATCTTCAGAGCAGACTGATGGAGTCTGCTGCAGCCACAAGGCTTTGTCATGACAGACTGTTATTGTAGTTGAGCAGATGTCCGCAAGAGGGGGCTCTTTCTTTAAAAGTGGCAGCAGTAACAGTTTGGTGCTTATTCATAGCAAAATACATCTTGATTTTAGGCAGAAAATGTGTTCAGTGCATTCTTTTTGTGCAATTCCTTGCACCTGTCGTCACACTACCAATCTGTGTCCAATGACTTTTTCTTCTATTTTTAAAATTGTCTTTTCTAGTTTTCATCTAATTGTAGTGATTTTGTCTTTTATCTGTTGGCTTTCACTGGAACATTAGGATGAATGCTATTTTCACGTACTGAATGGCATGCTGGTACAAACAGCACTTGAAAGTATCACCAGCATTTATTTTCAAGGCAAACAGGTTTTTATGTGTTGTTGTTTTTTTTTCTTTTTCTCTAACATTGCCTGCAAGCACAGATAGCAGCCCTTTTCTTGTAGCGGGGTTTGCAGAGCTACACTATTGTGTTTACAGATACTGCAGCTTTTTAAAAGTGAATATGAATATTGTTAAAGTATTAATTTCTTCATTTCATTGATTGTAAAACTGTATAAATGTTTTGAAGCTGCAATGGTCCTTTTTACCACCAAAAACTTAATATGATTGTTTATTGATGATCACACTCTTTCCTACCACTCAGTGCCATAATTGTGATGTCTGTTCCTGATCATAATCTAAATATTTCACTTGTACTCTTTGTTCTTGAAAATAACTGGATCACGGCAAGTTGTAAATATAGATCAAAATAAATGTGGTTCTTTGTATAACTGGGCTGTATTTGTTTGTCCTGTGTGTTTTGCATACACTGTACATCATGGGTTCATATACCTTAATGGTCTGTGATATAAAACGTTCCAAAAGCCATCATCATCACAAATGTTCACACAGTAAATCAGGATCAATGGCTCCATCTAGTGGATGTAAAAGGCACTCTGTCTCCATGTCTGATGGATAGACAAATACTTCATTAATCTCCAGGAGAAATTCACATTTCCAGCAGCGTGATCAGAGTGGAGACATCGGATTGTCAAGATTCAAAAAGTAAAAATACATTAAATAAAATAAGCATAAAATATGTGCAAGTTGCAGCACACTGACCACATGGATGTTTTTGTGCCATGTGAGTGTGCCAGCAGAGCTGTGGGGCAGACGCATAACGGGATGGAAACAATTATATTTGAATTGAGTGTGACATGGTGGTGTGGTGGTTAGCACCATTGCCTCATAGCAAGAAGGTCCCAGGTTTGCCTCCCCTGGCCTGGGATGTACTCTCCACCTCCAAAAGCATGCTATGTGTAATTGGTGACTCCAAATTGCCTGTGAATGTTTGTCTGACTGTCATGTCCAGGTTGTAGCCTGCTGTTGGCCCATTGACATCTGGGATCGGCTCCAGCACAACAGAACTTTTGATGGAAACACAAGATTCGCATTTGTTTTAATGCGCATTTTCCCAACGATTCACTTCAAGATAGAAATATGGCTACTGCTTGTTACCGCTTCCCCCTGAGCGGTGTTGTAGAGCCTCGGGGAGGGACGACCTCAGTGTCAGTTGAACAAGACATTGACAACAACAATCTGTCACTGAAGCTGCTCCTGTGCCTGCTGATGTCACTGTGCAGTGGATGATCTCGATTGTCTACACCTGTTCAGCGTCTGACAGTCTGCCATAGATATCAGGCTATCCAGCCCCGTGCCAACGACAGAGCCAGCCTTCCTTACCAGTTTGTCCAGGCCTCCTCCTCCTTCAGGCTGCCCCCCAGCACACTACTGAATGTGGACCACCTCCACACAGCCTCCTCTGATTACGACAGGCTCAGGGTGTGGCCTGGTTCTCAGAGAGGCCACCATCATCTCCCCGGTCTTGGTGGTTTTATTTAACTCTGTGAAGAAACCAGAGCAAATCGTAGACACTGTAGACATATTATTCACACTATTTTTTATTTTTGAACCTTCACACAAACAGAAGCAGAGCTGTTATGCAGTCTACTGCTGCTGGAAAGCCCGCATCCACATGTGTGTAGAAAAAAAAGCATGAACATGTAACTGCAAGATGTAATAACCGTAACAGCGTACGTTTTCAATGAAATCAGGACAATAGACTTTTCGAAGCCACCTACTGCATAATACATACAGAATGGTGGATTCAGTATATCGGTGGCAGCAGGTTGTTCACAGCACGGTCACGGCCAGACCAAGGACAGAAGAATATGGCGGTTTCAAAGAAGTGGCTCTTTCTGGTTCATGTGTTTGATACAGTTTGAACTGCAACTTTCTCAGCATTTCACTCCCTCCACCTCATAAGACAGACAAAACACTTTACACTGGTCCAGGCAGTACATGCGTCAAGTTGGACTGTCAGAGGACGATACAGAGGACAGAGGACGTCTGTCCTGACAGAGTGGATTAACGATACTGGTACCGGACACCATAATGTCAGGTCCTTTTTCTCCAAACAAAAGTGTGATCATGAAAAATTTCACAATTGAATGAGTAATTGAGGTAAATTAATTTGTTTTTACAATTCAAGTAACCTTTATGTAGTAAAAATACTAAGTTATATGTAAAATACTTTAGTTTTAGGACACAAACTGTTTGTGCCTCTCCCCTCTGGAAAGAGGTACCCCCCCACCACCACCACCTCCCACCCCCCAGAGTACAACTCAATTTTGTCCATACTATTTATACTATTTTATTGTTTCTATACTTGTCTGTCTATGCCGGGAACTGCAATCTTAAACCATAAAGACCCGGACCCATTCCTACTGCTAGGAAAATTAAGGGGGGCATAAAACAGACTAAATAGAGCACATGGAACACATTTCTAAAACAATTTTCAAAATTCCACCACTAGATGGCAAAGATCTCAAAAGTGACATATATGTCACTTTGGTCCTAAAATAGCTAAATTATCGGTGAAACCTGAATGTTATTTTTTTATTTTTTAAATAAATCAGCCTGATAATGTCCTTTTATTTGTATATCCTCAGATCAACATCCAAGGACATAAATACCATCTGAATAATGAAAAAAAAAAAAAAACCTCAGGTTTATTTTAGGCATTTTCTGAGATCAACAGCAAGAAAAATACCATCTGAACAATTAAAAAATCCATGTTGCCTCATAGAGTAGGTTTAGTTGCTTATTTTAATAATTCTGGAAGCAAATGATATCAATAACACTCTCCCTGCCTTCCTCTTCACATCACTGATCACTATTGCTCATTTTGTACTCACATTCAGACTCACTTGACTCCTGTCAGGGAGTGTAATCTGGATCTTGAGCAGGATCGTCTTCATCTGAGCTGGTACCACCAAATCCCTCAATCTCACTTTCATTTCCATTCTGTATCATGTCCAGAATCATCTGGTTATGCTTATCCCAATCCCATCTTTTTTTCCCCGTTAATCTAGAGACAAAAAATGTTCAATATTCATGCCTTGCAGCTGATGTCATGATGTAAGTCCTAGACACGCCATGTTAGTTTCTAGCTGTCGCTGCCCAACAAGTCTTATTGCAACCAGTGAATCAAATCTATAACTGATATTGGTTCAACTAAGCGATAATACATAATAGATAACTAAATGTAAATGAAT
>CAAKHB010004572.1:8949-24799 GCA_901007665.1 Aeoliscus strigatus
ACAGCAGCCGCAGCTGACAGCTAACAGTAGTCACAGCTAACAGCAGTCACAGTTGACAGCTAACAGCAGTCACAGCTAACAGCAGTGATAGCTAACAGCTGACAGCAGCGATAGCTAACAGCAGCCACAGCTAACAACAGCAACAGCTAACAGCAGCCGCAGCTAACAGCAGCCGCAGCTGACAGCTAACAGCAGCCACAGCTAACATTAGCTGTGAAGACCATAGCAATCTATCGAGCCAAAGCTCAGCTCTTCTCTTCACCATGCTAAACTCGAGGAAAACAGCTCGGCCCCGCGTATGAGCAACTCCGCGACTGACAGGCTGACAAATGCTCTTGCCAAGTGGATACCGATGAACTGCAGGCCGATCAACAGAGTGGAAGACGAGGGGTTAACTGAGGTGTTGCAACCGCATCCAGTAACCCGTCACACAAGGCACCGACCAAAATCAGCAAGATGTACGATGGCAAACATAAAAACAAACTTCGGATGTTGCTGGAGGATTGGCCCAACTGTGTTGTTATAACCGGAGATCAGCTATTTGGGGGTGACAGGACACATGGGGAATTGAAAACAAGATCCACCATCGGTACTGACTGCAGCAAACGTCGTGGCTGCTATGAGAGCCCTTCCATACCAGCACATAGCCTGCAGCGCTCCCATTCTCCAGAGGACCATCACGGCCAGCCTCCACAGCAGTGGGTTCGCTACTACTGTACTAGCAAAGTGCCGCAAGATTGTTGGCAAAGCAACACGGTCAGTGTTCAGTACTTGTATCGCTCAGTAAAGGGTTTTCAATGTGTTTATTTACAACACTTTACATGGTCCTGATGTTTTGTTTTTATTTTCTAATTATTTTGGAGACAAAAGAACACAGCAATGTTCCCTGGTGGTCAACACTAAAGGCTGCAGGCAGCACTTGGGACTAGTCTCAACCATGTAAATATCTAGGACTGCAGCTGTGAAAAAAAATAAAAATTAATGACTTCATGGAGTCACTTCGATGTTACATATCAATCTTTTGATCTGCCACAATAATGTACTCGATTTAAATGAACTTTCTCAGCAACTTTCTCATTTTTTCTTTTAATCTATTCACAGCACTAGCTCTGTCACACTATGACGTCTGTCTGCACTGTAAAAAAAGAAAACACGGAGAAAACGCACAACACAAGTCAAAGTGACACAAGAGATTTTTGACTTTTCTCAAGTTTTGTCTAATGTTGTTGACCTTGACTAAGGTCAACAAGGAAAGTTGGGAAAACTCAAAAATCTATTGCATTACTTTAACTTCACTTGATAATTTGCATTTCAGAGTGTTTTTTTTTTACAGTGTGGGCAACGAGATAGCTTTTCCAAATCCTCAAGTGCCCCTCCAAGGCCGACTTCCTGATGATGCATTAGTTAGAAACTGCAACACGTGTTCTCCTTACAGATCAATGAGGGCAGGGGACAAAGGGCATTAGAGGGTAAGCAAGGAGCAAAGGGATGAAGAGAAGGGATGAGGTTAAGTGGATCTTACTTTGCTTCCAGGGCCAGAGCAATAATGGCAGCAGCCATGGGAGCCGAGGCCGACGTCCCTGTGTGACTGTCTGTACACCGATGTCTCAGGTCTGTTGTGATCTGCACATACAGGAGACAAGAGTCGTAAGGAGGCAGTGAAAAGGGGCAAAGAATGAAAGGAGGAAAGATTTGTGTAAAAAGAATGGGAAAAAAGAGTGTAAGTGAAGGCAGGTGAATTGAAAGAGACAGAGATTGAAGTTGAGTGGATCAGGAGGATTAAGACACACCTGAAACTCACATTCCAACTTTGATAAACAGTACATCACAGATAAAACACACACACACAAATCCACAGTTTCCCAAAGAATTCAGTGACTTGTCCCCAGTAGAAACAAAGGACAAAGAGCAAGAAGCAATATGAAATAGTAAACAAGTTGTTAAAGCGCTGTGTGTTTGCTTAAATCGTATGAACTTTAGACAGACACGCTGTCAGTCAGCCAACACAAGCTTGGCAAACGTTGGGTCTGAGCACTCAGAAGACCTTTGCTGGACCAAAATGTTTGAGGGATTATCCGAAGACACACACATGCGGAAACTGAGCAAGAAGTGGTGGGATTGCATTTGACCAGACAGGTCAGCTTGTGCTCATAAACGTTCGACTAGCATAAAAAAAAAAAAAAAGATTCTGTGGTTGGTGCACAAAGCCAGGAGTTGTAAAGAACATGTGTGTCTGTCTGGAGCATCAGTACAAGGAATGTATCAAGCCAGTGCCAGACCAGCTAACACACAGTGGTGAACTGCTGCTGTTGATGTGGGTGAAACCAGGTCAATCCTCAGACTTTCACATGATAGTTTTTTTTTTTTTATGTGCAACTTCCCTTTAAAGGGAAAATTCACATTTGTGCGTATGTGATGTATGGATGCTGGTGCAATGAATTGCTCCAAAATGTTCTGTCACTGATCAGTTTACTACAGCTGCAACGCCAATGAGCTCATTTGACACGTCCTGTGACGTAGCTTTGATCACTAGTTGACACCCCCAGAAATTTGAAAATACCACAAAGCAGAAAACATGATGTCTAATACAGATATTCTAACTGTGACAGCTGGACTAGGCAAAGTCGGATCTAACTGATGGATTCAGGTGTGTTGTGCTGTCTGAAAGTGGACTTTTGTCACGGACAAACTCTGTGGTTTCAGCATTTTTCAGATTGGACCTGAACTAAGTCTGGTGACTCCCAAGTTTGATTACTGTTTGTTTTTGGCGTCAAACACCCACAGGGACTAGCTTCATTTGGGGGATTGTCATCACATGCGTCGTGTGCAGGCACAGGCCTACTTGCAAAGACCCACTGACGCAGCTGAGCAGATACAATACGATACAGCGTGCACACAAATGCAGCATATTCACTTCTACTCAAAGAAAGTTAAGCTAATATTGTTCATATTGAATCTTGGAAGATGAAATATTTTTCAAAATTCAAGTAGAAAACACCAAAGTTAAAAAAAGGCTAATAAAACATAGTTCCTCTGCTCCTGGAGTGCAGTCAGACCACAGCAGTTTGTGTGCATAAACGCGCTCACTCCCGTTCTTACAATCTTTCGGTCGTAGTTCTCCCCGCTGCTGTAGGTGGTGGTCAGCGTGGACGAGCATTCCTCCAGGTACCACGGTTTGCGTCCGCTCTCTGCTGTGCTGGAGATGGAGATGGTGTAGATTGAGTTGGTGTAGCCATCACAGGAGCAGTGGTCTCTGCTGCGCCCGCCGTTGCCTGAAGCCCACACGAAGATGGACCCCCGTCCGTTCCTCCCCTGGTAGGACACATAAGTTTGTGTTCGAATAGATGTGTTATTACATTTCTTACAAACATACTGTCCTGTTCAAGTTGGTTTCATTCATTTTACCATTCCTGCACTGTACATCTTTTTGATGTTTAGATCTTTTAAATGTAATTATTTAAATGGTTGGATGCAACCAAAAACCTGTAGCCCACGAGCATTCAGAGGGTCTTGATAATTTCAAGAAGAGTGACAAGTGTCAAGAAGAGAGAATGCGGTAATCATACTTAATTCATACAGAAGTCAAACACTGTTAATGGATTTCATGAAGTGGCCAAGTTAAAAATGAAAGGTGGAGGATGGAGCGTGAGTCACGATGATGACTGACTGAGTCAGCAAAAAGAGACATCTGATGAACAGATGAACGAGGTGAGACGGACAAACAGCGCACGCACGCAAGCACGCAAACACACACGCATGCACGCATGCACGGAGGAAAAAAAAGATGAAGGGGGGGTTCTGTCAGGCAGTGCTAAGTGAGGGGAGCCCCTCTCCGGTAGAGTGGGATCAGGCAGGAGCCAACGCTGACAGAGGAATGGGATGGAAAGCACTTCAGTAGGAGGGGGGGGAGAGGAGGAGGATAGAGGATGATGATGAGTGAAAGAAAGAATGTAAGAAGAAGCACAAAAACAAAAAAAAAAACTCCATCCCCCTCTTGTCTCTCACACCCCGGCTGTCTGTGGTGAACTGTCTCTTCAGACTGTCACTTAGGTACATGTTACACTCACAAGCGTGCCACCTCCAGTCAGCTTCACTGACACACAGACAGCAGGAAGCCATGACAGCCCCCCCGAGGTGCCAGGTGAACCGACAACCCCTTACCTCTGTCATTTTAAAAGTGTCAGAGCGAGTAGGACTCTTCCCCTGACATTCCATCCCTTTTCACCTCTTTTCTTCCTTTTTCTGTAACCTGCCACCAGCCCTCAGTCTTCATGCCCCCCCCGTCCCCCCAGTCTCACCTCCTCAAAGGTCGACAAAGGCAGGAGAGTTGTTACAGGCCCCCGAGGCACCAGCTTGTCATTATGCAAAACAATCTGTGAATATGTAAATCGATCTATGCTAACCGAGGCACATAAAAGTCCGGAGGAGATTGAGAGGGGAAAATTGACTTTGGTCAAGACTTTGCAATGACGTGCATATCTATTTCTTTGTATGAAGGATGTGTGCATGTGCCCACCATGCGGATGCCGTTCTCAAAGGCCTGTCTGGCCAGAGACGCTGGTCCGTCCACGGTCTTTCCGTCATCGTCCGGCCCCCAGCTGGCGCTGTAGATGTCAATGTGCTGAGGCTGAAGGCTCAGAGATTTAGCTTCCACCATGTCGGTCACATCCCCGTCCAGCATGCGTACACCTGACATCCAAAGAACACAGGAATAATACACGCAAACTGGGGGTGCAACCAATAACCGAAACTTCAGTGGGCCAACGGGTCACCGCTTAATGTAAAACTAAGGCGCACGGGTAGAGGACGAATCAAAGACTTAGTGAGACGAGCTGGGAAACAGGCGATGAGGAGGATGACGGAGCCAAACGTACACTTAGAAGTCCTGCACTAGAGATGCACACCCCCGATTCACAGTTTAATTACATCCTAAACAGACAGAGAAAGATCTTATTGGATCCTGAAAAATAAAAAAAATGACGCAAGAGATTTGAAACATCAGTAAACACAAGGACAGAAAGACGCTGCTATGTGCCACATGCTTGACACTGTGACTTCTGCACGTCACTTACAAGCTATATTTCTAAGTTGAACATTCTACTGACACTCAGCAATAGCAGCCGACAGCATCTGTTCAAACTGTTCAAGTGACAATGACATAACTGCTGAGCTGACTCGCTGTTGATGAATACAAACAATCACTCACCTCCTATTCTGGCATTGTAGGCAATTCCCACAATGCAATGGGAGTTGTTTGCGGCTGCAGCAACTTCCCCAGCACACCGTGTTCCATGTCTGGGGAGAGTGAGAGGATGCCACCGAGAAGATTAATAGAGGTAAGAACACAGCGACGTATAGACAACGTATTCAACCAGTGTTTTTACAATGTTACTGTTCACAGGCCATGATGATGTAAACACACACACACACACACACACCAGGGTAACATTCCAACAGTAAATGCAGTGGTGATAATCGGCTCGGGTCAGTGACCAGAGCAAACAAACATACGTGTGTTTGCAATCACCGCCTCCTCAAAAACAGCACTTTCTGGATCGGCACAGACACAAACATGCACACTCGCACCTCCTGCTGAGAACATCTGCATTTCGACACCCGCTGGAAAAGCTCCGGCCGCAGCCATGGAAACCCAGCGTCTAGCTGTCACAGGCACCCCCAGGGAACAAGTGGACAAGTTTTAAAGTCCAGCACGTTGAAAATATGTGACAACATCCACCACGCAATATTTATCCTCCTTTACTCTCTCAGAGGAACTCAGATGAGACACATCTCTGACTCCAGGCTGTGTGACCCTTCGACCCTTCTTTTAACTAATAAGAACCCAGATTTTTTGGCGTTTCCACCGGCGACAGTAAATGCTACTTTTTTTTTCGTACCACCTCTGTTGGGTGTCACATGACGTTACAGAGTGCCGTCCTCTGATTGGTCGCTACAGACAGAGGGCCGTCTCACGTGCTGCATTCGACAAACTAATCCAGAGCGATTTCTTTATTCCTCGGGTTCCGTCGCGTTCTCCACAGGACGGAGCCGGACGGAGCAGAGTTCCGTGTTACGGCGATCGTGTGATGCTCCGACTCTTTTCTCTATGTCTCTGTGACACTTCAGCATCTCCTGCATTGTTCCACATTGTTTATGTGTTCCCGCGGCAGTTTCGCGTAGCCGGCGCTGTGACATCAGCAGAATTGTGACAGAAAAGCACCTGAATGAACCAAACAGAGTAGAGTCGAGCAAAGTTGAGTCGAGCTAGAACTGTATAGCGGAAAAGCACCATTACATTACCTACACTTTGTAAATGGAAACAGAGAAACCCACTCAGCGCTGGTCGAGGTGAATTTGTCAGACAGGTGAATCTGTGCCTGACCCGCATGTCCAACGCTTCATCTTCAGTGTAGCAATGAGTGTGACTGTATTCACGAGGTTGCATCTTGCGTAGCAGCTTCTGCCATCCATGTGTGTATGAACATAAATTGTTGAACAGTAGACAAGAAAAATAAATGCAGTTGATTTATCATTTACTGACTGTTTAGCAGCCGCTGGTGGCGCTGGATAGTTATTGTCCAGACAAGGATAGACAATCAATCCTCTGACCCCAGCAGGAAAATACAAAAAAAAAATCTATTTCGATACCTCTATTCAGAGACAGACACCCTAGTTGTTCAATTGTACACATGTTCTTCCTCTTCAGGTGGAAGGACCCAAGTCTCCCAACCCTCAAGTCTCCCGCAACATTAACACACCTGGAACTGTGAGGTATAGTATAAAATGATAAATGGAAGCAAACCAGTGATCCCTGTGATAAATCCTCTTTATCACAGTTAATGAGCCACACTGGCTCCCTCTCTCACAACGCTTCAACAGACTTCACTCAGTTCACTCTACTCCACTAATCCATAAAATCGTCTGTCTGGCGGACTTTCCAGTCTTTGTTTGCCTGTATTTTCCATTTTCGACACATCTGTGCAACAGTCTCTCAGGGATCCCTGAGAAGCTCATGACATTTGGTGCAATGGCCTCGCGTCAGTAGAAACAACACACACGGTACAGTTACTGGAGGTTTCAACGGCCACGAGAACGTCGCACACATTTCACATCTCTGTCGCTCTGCTCTGAGCCCACTTTACTCCGCTGTTTTAAGTTTAACTGATGTGATCTATCGTCTGCATCCCATGCATGAGTTTACAGCAGAGAGAAAAGTAACATGAAACCACCACTTTCTGTCAACGGATGAAACATCACAGTCAAGTATGAATTCAACTTCAAAAAGGAACGCAGCGCATGCAACAGCATCTGTCGACCTCATGTCTGTTTAAGATAAGACTCACCCACCACGGAAACAGACACTATCAAGGCACTTGTGTTGCCGCAGCCAACCACACATCCATACACCAAAAATAACCGACTGAGCAAAACTGGTACATGACAGATGCCTGGGCGGCATTTTTTCTTCTTCTTCCTTCCAAACTGAAATACACAGTCTACTCACAAATATCCCACTCAAACAGTGTTTTAACTTGTTAAAACCCAGAAAAGAGGTCCAGATTTAGCAAACTAAAAATCCAAAAACATTGACACACACACACACAAACACACAGAATAAACAAGAAAACAATCATCCTCTGCCGTACATGGTGACCTTTGACATCACAGGTTTTTTTGGAAACAAATGTCTTACTTGTTCTCGTTGGTGGCATCATACCGTGGCATGGGATCCATATCGTTACCGTTGACATCAAAGCTGGCTTGATGGTCCTGAAGGAGACACAGAGGTCAAAACAGACGTGAAACAGCTGCTTCATTGTGTATGTGTGTGTGTCTACAGACATGTATTGACACGAAACCTCTCTCACCCAATAAAACAGTTCACATAAGCATCACTCACAACAGTTTTGTAAATCAAATGCAATCAGAGCCGACTCAATCTGTTGGCCCACCCGCCCCTTGGCGTAAACAAATCCTGGCATTAAGACGCAAAGAACTGCAGCTCAGGCGCCGTCAAACGCTGTGTGAATTATTTCATCAGCACGCTCGATTGATGGCCTTACCTGTTGCCTCAGGTCGACATGTGGTGAGGATCGGGTCTGAGGTCTACAGCACGCAAGCAAAATGACGCTGGCCAACAGACACAGCCGCTGTCTGTGGCTTCCGTTCATGATGTCATCCATGACTCGTGATTATGTCGTCCCTGTCCACAACTCTAATTTTGTAACACATAAATTGCTGTTTGGGCACAGTTCAGTATATGTATCAAAGACTACTAAACAGAAGATTGGCGGTTGCTGGAGAACCCACTGATGGTCGCCATAGTTACCGGAGTTTGTTATATTCAACAGATTTGTATCATTTATTTTCTTCCACGCACGAGATATAACCGGCTGAATTCTAACATTTCTTAAATACATATTTTAGTATCTCTTTTTTAACCAAAGGGAAATTATGGAGGAACTCAAACGTGTGACTGTGAGTGTTTCGTTATGTATTTATTTATTGTAAAGTTGTAATTTCTTTTTATTGTACACTTTAACACAGTGTACTGTGGGGTTACAGTGGGTCTCTGGGGTATGAAACCTACACAGAGTAATTCACACAATATTTGGTCAGTATGTGTTTCATTGTTGATATTTCAGTCCTCTGTTGCAGATTTAGAGGTGACAGCCAATGAATAACTCACTGAAGTCAGAGTGAAACAAAGACATCGGAGCTTTGTCTGATCTAATGACGCAGCTGCAGGAAATAAAACGACACGTTTCTGCTTTGACGGCGGCGGCTGACCATACGGTGTTTGTCTGTTGTCGGGCCGTTTGCGTGTCCCCTCACCAGACTTTTGCCATCACATCCGCTGACGTTGCCTTCTTGAATATGATAAACAGTATGTACTCGTAGTCTTCTTGCTGTTGTAGTAAATTCTTTTCATTTCATAATCTGAAAGGTTTAAGTCCTTCCTATCTCATAGCATCACTCTGCTCCTATAGAGGAGTCAGCGGGTCACAGTTGCACTAAGGACCTGTGTCTGCAACTAGTAAGTAAGTCCAGTAAGTCTTCAGCACACTTGTGGGAACAAACAGTGACACTCACTCACAGCAATAAAAACAATTCAGTGAAAGCTAAATAGACAAACAGCGGACGTGCGCACACACCACCACCCATAGCCGTCCTGCAAGTGCATACATACACACTCACGTAGTTCTGAAAAAGGTCTGGGTGATTCCGCTCGATGCCATCGTCTAATATGGTCACCACCACGTCTTTACCCGTGTAGCCTCTCTTCCACGCCCCCATGATGTTCATGTCTGACTGGCAGTTGTGGACGTCGTCATTACAATGCTGGAGAGAAGGCGACAGAGGGGGGAGGATGAGAAACATCACACGAGTGGACGCATTTGAGGAGCGGTAGTGTAGTGCAGTTGTCGCTCCTCCTGCAAAAAAATACTTTAACATTATGTATTTTTTGAGGATTAAAAGTTCATGTGAAATAAATAAAATGTAACTGTTGAATAACTTCAACTACAATTGTTACAAGTGGAAAATGCAAATCACATTTCACTCATCAGTTCATACCAGGTGTCGTATTACATTTGCTGACAATCCACGTAATTGCCAACATGCAGCTTTAATATAATTGACTCTTTTATATGAATAAAAAAAGGAAAACTGTGTAGAATCAATTTACAATCGACTGAAGGAAGCTGTTTTCCTACCTAAACCTGAAAACACACTGGGTTCACCAAGTTCTGTCCTGATGCTCGAAAAATATGTTCAACACAAGTGGTCAAAGTATTAGAAGTTATCTACGGTCCGTTAACGATTGACAGAGCAGAGGACACTCATCCACACAGAGATCCAGAAGTGAAAGAGCAATGATCCGAGGGTGTATGCAAACAACTTGTGACGAGCAAATCTCTGCTCTGTCCTTTTGGAAGCGATGTGTGAGTTAATGCGGCTGCATTTCAACATGAATGTGACACGCACGGACGTGCACCAGATGTCCCACTTTGTCTCTGCTGCTAAATGAGGAAAATGCTAAACTGTCATCACGATGAACCCGCCATTGTTTCATTCAGGGAAACACACAAATTCATGCTCTCCCCTGAGCCTTCAGTAATCAGGGCTACGCAAAGACCTCAGGTAACCTTTGACCTACAAATGTTGGCAACCCTGGGAGAAGAGTAGCTGACTGGTATGACGGGGCTCCGTCAGAGTCAGAGCACGTTGTTTTGGAGGACTGTTGGGACCGTCCAGTGTACTCACTATGTACCACATACTGCTCCACTTGGCATCGTTATAGAAGATGTTGTTCTGGGCCGGGCTGCTGTAGGCGTGGCTAGACAGTGGAAGGGGCGGGGCCGGCTTGTAATCCCTCTTGATCCTCCTCTTCACCACCTGCTGCTGTATCCACTCCACCTGAAACACACAAACAGAAGATAAGAAACTGAGGAGGCAAATACCACACAGCAGGGGAATGACTTGGGATGGGCCCGGAGGGTTTGGGGGTTTTTGGTTTGTTTTCAAAATGACACTTCCTTTTTAATGTTAATATCTAAGGAGATAGGAGCTGGCCTTGAAAATCTGAGGTTAAATAATAGAAGCTCTTATTTTTCTCTTTTTGCGGTGTAATTAATAGTTATTCGGTGTAAATGGACAAGAAAGGTGGCGGTGGGACGGCCGACCGCCAAGGGCCCGTACTGCTGCTGAACATCCCTCAGTGCTTTTTCAGTCTGGTCAAAGTATTTTATTACTATTACACACACACACAAACACCAAAGACATAAATGTCTTCTAGGGCTACATCCATCTCCAACATTATGGGCGACAGACATTCCTTGGCAGGAATCTCTCTGGACCTTTAGAAGGAACTTTCCATTTTCAACATCAGCATTGTTGGATCTAAACAAGGTGCCTGGCTGGACCCTCCAGCCTGGCTCTGGTCATCTCCTCTGAAAAGCCCTGAAACGTTGTGTTTAGTCTACCTGAAGTTAAGCAGACTTCCATCTATCTACGCAGAGTTCACACGTAGGAGTGACGACGGCAACCTAATGGAATATTAGCAGGCAGAGGCTTCTCACACACACACACACACACACACCAGTGAGAGTGATGCTGAACTGAGCAGACTGGGATGTAAACATTTAAGCACTCTTCACACATACATCAAATTAAATCATCAGACATTATCATCTTAATAATCTGAACACCGCAGACGGGGAACAGCTTCAGTTGAGATCCGGAAAACGTGTGTCCCTGGATTCCCTTTGCAGCCAAACTCAAAAAAAGATCACATCAAACCGTCTAGCAGCCCACACGATGTCCGACACAAAGAGATTTTAACAGCAATCACTAAAATAAGTCTCAAACTCGGCGCACAGCTAATGTCTTTGCTGAACAATGTCCAACTGCAAAGATGAGGCTGTTCTCGACGACATCAATACAGCTTCGGCATGATGAGCGAGAGGGAGAAAAGGGAGAACGGCTGACGTGATGATTGCAGAGTGATTATCTGGTCTCATGCACTGAAACAATCTGCCCGACTCTCTGGAGAGTTGGAGAGAGCGGCAAGCAGACAAGATTAGCAGAGAGAAGGAGGAGTGATAAAGAGCTGAGGAGAATGAGTCCCAGGAGTGTCAATAGAAAAAAAGCTGAGCTGCAGGAGAAAGAGATCGAAACAAAACGCCACAGAGACTCAGAGGCTTGAAGCAAAGGGAGCATAATTGATTTCATAAATAACACTGGCTTCGTAACTCTTACTACGTACTTCTATTGTAGATCATATAAGAGGGTTAAGATATTTGTGGAAATGAGCCAAGTTAAGAAATTAAACACGTAAACAGCTCAAACAGCCACTGGAAAAAGAAATGACTTCATGGCAAAATGGGCGAGATGGGGAGGAGAGGACCGAGTGAGACAGTCAGCCTCCGTCTGCCGAGGGCGCCGCTCATTTCACACCAACGTCTGTGAGGACCATCACACGCCATTAGCCTCAAAACAACACTGTCATCGGGACTGGTGTATGTGTGTGTGTGTGTGTGTGTGTGTGTGTGTGCAGAACGCCACGGGTGTATCATTACAATTTGCATACATTAACACGGCATCAACCCCGTCTGTGATCAGCAGAGGAGCTCTTTACCGCTCTGACACCTCCAGGAGGTCGGACCTCGTGCCACTGATCTTCAGTAAAGTTTTGCTCAAGTTGGATCCAAACTGATGTGAAGTTAGCGTGAGACTGACAAAACCCCACAATTTACATTTGGGAACAAAAAAAATAGACAATTGGACATTTGAATGGTGGCCGTCCATGACCTCTGACCTCTGACACTAACTTCCTCGGCTCAAACAAAAGACAACTTTTTCCTGCTTTCCAATAAGATTATTTTAAAATTCCTCCAGACTGAGAAGAGCTCTTAGTCGTATTCTTCATGTCAAACAGTGCAAAAACACACATTTGCCACAGAATACAACGGTTGAAACAGAAAGAAAAGAAAAAATAGAAAAGAGGCTTTAAGTACCAGAAACAAAGTACCAGTGCACAGTGTGCAAACTGGAAAAAAACAAAAAAAACAGAATAACAGGCAGCAGCAAAGTAAAAGTCCTCACTTTTGATTTAAGATTACTGAGGGTTTCGACAGACAGTTTGTTCCAGATATTTGGTGCAGAGAAACTAAATTCTGCTTCGCTGTGTTTATTTCCAACTCTGGAGACACAGTAGACCCGTCCCGGATGATTTGAGAGGTTCATAATTTAACAGGAGAGCAGCGATCCATTGTGCCCAGAAACACAAAGCGCTTTATGAACCAACAGTGGTATTTTAAAACATCTTCACTAAAATAAAATGTTGCGCATAAAACTTAGAAGGCACACGTCCCACCACAGCTGAAGCCCAATCGGTGTTATTCCACAAACTAAACATGAGCAGTAAATAATGATGTTGAGTATGTCCAGCTGTTTTAAAACATGTGGGCTTGTTCCTCGGCTGCCGTCCCTCTCTGATGACACGCTGCACTTATCGGCGCGCCTCGTGTCACGTTTGCCAGTCCATAACCAAATAAACGTCGCCCCCTCCTCCTGCCTCCGAACCCTCCGCTGCCTTTGTTCCGGTGCCAGTCGGCTGGCAGGCTGGGAGGCTGACGATTGGATGTGCTCCCTCTGTTTTTTTTTTCCCTCCTGGAATGGTAGTCTCTCACGCCGACTCGCCCATCTCATTCACTGGTCTCATCTCTCTCGCGCCGCATTCCAGGTTCTCTCTGCAGATGCCCATTTCTTTCTAAGACCGTCTGTCCTTCTCGCTCATTCCCAAACACTCCCCCCCTCCCTCCCTCCCTCTCTAAGGACTTGCAGGTGGTGCTCGCCGGCTGGGTCAGTAACCAGGGGAAACTGGGGAAGAGTTCACTTCAATAGAACAAATGGGAACAAATTGATCCACTTTCACTGCTGTTTTTGTGACACCGTTGTAGTTGCAGGGCAAAGCTGGGAGGTTCAAACAGAAAGGTCAAAGGCCAGTGTAGCAGAACAACCGGAACAACCTCGTGGGCTGACACGGGAGGCCAGTTATTCTGCTCCATTTCAGAGCCCGGACCCAAACATAGCACTCGGTTTGAGTGGCGCGGTGTCGCACTGGCCGGTCACAACAGCTCGTCTCGCTGCACCAACTCTGTCACGGCTCAAACACATTCACAGCAGACTGGCAGACGCAGAAGTCACTGGCAGACAGAGCCTCCAGTGTCACAGCCTGGATTTCTGGAGCTGACACGCACACTCTTCAACAATTTACCTTATGCTGAAGGGTACACAGGCAATAAACCACTGACAGAGGGTCCCCCCCAGCCCTTTCTGTTAATCTCTGCACACACAAAAAGCAACAACCACCGCAGTATTTGAAGTAAACAGACTGGACAGGATTGAAACAGGGGGCGATCCCACAACGTGGATGAGTCATGGGTGTGTGTCAGTCGATGGGAGCAAGGTGCAAAGGTGTGTACTGAAGAGACAACGTGTCAATGACGGGTTTCATTACTCTATAAATCACACAGGTGACATCGGAACACCAACACAACGTATTCTCCCTCGTCAAGAGTGGACGTTGTCTGGGGGCAGTCCGCCTCGGCGACAGACGCGCCATCGCTTGCGGTAAACCATTCGGTGCAAAGAGCTAACGAAGTTGCTTAGTCTGGCTGCATGCTACGTCACATCCCCTCGACCCCGGACCGTGCTACGTCCTGTGAGCAGTCGGTTGTTTTACACGCCCGCGAATACGACCGAATCGAACGCAACCGACTTTTGTTGACATTGTACAAGTACAACACACTCTGGATAAAAACTACAGCTAAACACAGGAACGTGGCGTGAGGTGATGATCGCAGTCGGGATTCAGAAACAAAGCGGTCAAATTCAGGAGGCACAGGCCTCATTAGACATGCGCATCCTCCAGCGTGGAGAAATGCGCGGTCTTTGACCCGAGAAGCAAGTGACGCTTCAGTTAGGCAGATGCCATAAAGCGGTTATCTGTGCTGTGCTGCGTCACCATGGTAACATGCGTGCCAAGGAGTACTGTGAATGGCAGGGTGCGCCTTTCACGGCACTGCTACACCCATCTGACTCACTCACACACACACAGACACACACAGCTGTCATCATTCCCAAACCTGATTGGAAAACGTCACGGAAGCGGCCGTCGTGTCACCTCCAAGCTCCCGACGCATCCGCTGGTCACACGGAAGCACGCACAGTGATTTGTGGGGTGGGGGGGTGGGGACACTGGGTGTCCGATGCGGTCCTGGAGGACCCCATATCCTGCTCCTACCTCACCTGAATCAGCCTCTGTGAAGATCTGCAGACCAGGAGCAGCTGATTTGACTCAGGTGTGTAGGAGCAGGGTGACGTCTAGAACCCGCAGGGACCGGAGGTGCCCCCCACCTCCCCACCCCATTCTAATCCACCATCTCTCCTTGTGTAACAGCCCTTTTCTCTCCTTGAAACGCTCCTCTCTGATCTAGTCTTGAAGAATCTCGGTTCTCAGCCAGCTGGCATCAGGACACCAACCTTCCCCAGCCATGGCAGAGTGTCAGCCCTGAGTGGGCCAAAGACGGAGGGGAGGGGAACGAGTAAGCTGGCAGCCATACTGGAAGAGGTGGGAGATGGCGGAGGGAAACTTTAGATACGACTTGACAAGTAAACAGAAGAGAAGGACTCGAGACGCAGAGACACAAGGAGCTACACCAAAAAGATTTCCATTTTTTTTTCTATTTCTCTTCGTCCTAATCCAAAGTGAAGTATCATTATCATTCCACAGCAGTCGGCACGCATTCGTGTGAGCCGACACCCGCAAGCATCATTTTCTCCAATCAACAAATATCGGCTACTTCAGCGACCGTTGCACCTCTTTCTCTCCCCACAAACACTCTCAGCACCAAGTTATAAATGTTTCCCAGACAACTTTCGTTGACAGTGGGGTTTTGTGGACGAAACTGTTGTTGTACGCCGGCTCGGTATTTTCAGCCTCGTAACCACGTGTCGTGAAAAACAAACCCAGTGAGTCAGAGCGGTGTGGGGTTCCAACGTCATCAATAACTCAGCCCGCGGCGATGGGAGGAGCGGGAACGTTTACTCTGGGTAGAACCCGATGTAAGAGCCGACCCTCAGTTTTGTTCCGTCCCCCGGTTTGTGAGTTTGAATCTGAACCTCACCTGTGATATTTGCATGTTGAGTTCCCATGGCAACAAACACATGCTTTCAGTGAACTCCTTTCCTTTAGTTTTTACAAAGATAGTGAAGAGAATCCCTCCACTTGATGTCACCAAAACCAAACAGAGGCGCCCTACAGGTGCCACACGCTACATGGGAG